>CM019822.1:159796079-159815451 GCA_009763385.1 Coix lacryma-jobi var. lacryma-jobi
AGCTAAGCCAAAAGTCAGGGCCGTGCCAGCAAAATCTGAGGCCCTGTTCTAAACTCTAAAATAGGTCTGGTTTAGGAAGTAAATTTTAAAAATATATATACATGGTAAAATATATTGTATTCTTTTTAAAAAATATTATATAACAATGAGTTAGATTAAGAATTCTACCTACAGGCTAGATTCTATATAGCCTATGGTACACACACAGCACTGCAGCTTGCAGGTCTCCACGAACTAACAAAACCTTAGCATTTATTTAATAAATAAATGACCAAAGAAAATAATTGGAACAATAATTATACTACCATTTATGTTTTAAATTTTAAGATGTTTCAGATTTTCAAAGATATAGTCTTTATTATGTATTTAGATATATATTGTGTAACTAACTGCATGACAAAACTATACATCCATAAGAGACAATGTTTTGAAGAGAGTACAAGAAAGTTATCCAAAAGAGTACAAGACAGTTACCCACAAAAGTTATCTCAAAATTTACATGCGTCAATTTATCAGCAAATCAGCACTATGACAAATAAGCAGACTTCGAGATTCCCTGGCCTGGCTGCCTAGCGGTAGCAGAAATGGCTGAGTTACCATGTTTGAACAGGAAGCAACGCACTAATGACGCGAGCTTGAGACATGCGTGCGCTCATGCAATTACTTATTTTTGAGTACCGGAACTAAATCAACTAATCACTTGATTGGCTCTTATTTTTTGGGCCCCTATAAATTCTAGGCCCTGTTCAACCGCACGAGTTGCACGCCCTCGTGCACGGCCCTGCCAGAAGCTACCTCTAAAATCTGCTAGGCGCCCAAAGCCTAACGAACACAGTAACTCCACACCGTTGTTTTGTTCCATAGCCGCAAGCCATTGTCAGCAATTCCCTTAGTAATGTCATGCCTAGGGCATGACACATCAGGACAAGAAACTCTCTCAAACCCACGAAGTGAGGGCTTTGGGTCCGCCTAGTAGCCCCTCTAGGCAATGGGGAGGAACTTGGCATGCGAAGAAAGCTAAGAGAAGGCTCACCAAGATGGCTCACCTGGTGGTCAAGTTGCAGCATAGGTGTGAGGGAGTGGTTGTGGATTTACGGTTTTGTTGACCCTAGCTACAAACAAACAAGGACTCTGTGGCGATATTACCTCCTATGGACCTACTTGGGCCGGCCGCCAAATACGGCCCAACAAGAAAGCCTTGCGGCTCGCGACCAGCCTGTCGCAACCGCCAAGAACTCTCCTGATGACTTGCTCACCAAGGAAGATCTTGATAGATAGACCCGGATTCCTTACCTAAAGGAACCGATTGTAATATGTTAGGATTCGGCAAGTTGTAACCCTGCTCCCCAACTATATAAGGCGAGCAGGAACCCCCTCCAAACAAACATCATATTCCAATCCAGCAATACAAACCAGCCACCAGAACACAGGATGTAGGGTATTATGGCAACTTGCCGGCCCGAACCTGTCTAAATCGCCGTCTCTCGTCCTTGTGTTTTACGCTTGTGTAGACGTCTCGTACGCCTCCACCATCTAATCTACTACCTTGGGCATACCCCTCGGTAGACTACCGACCATATTTCGTCGACAGACTCAGCGGCACCAAAATTCTAAAAAGTTTTAAAAATATTTATCTTGTTCTTTTTACGCATTCCAAAGCTCCCTATAAAAAATATTTTAATATTAATAAAACTACTTCTTCAAAAATAAAAAAAAATCATGCACCATTCTACCTTTGATTAAATATTTGTATGCTTTTTATTCTCGACTAATATTCTTGTAACTTGTGAAGAACTAGGGACCTCATTATCATTTAAGTAATTGGAATATGAAATATAGTAGGATGATATGACGCTTACTCTCTTTCGCGAAGATTACTTGGAATTTACATTTTCAAAAAAAAATCAAATTCAAATAGCATGCTCCTCTATATGATGCAATATCCTACCAGAGCCATATGAATCATATATTTAGAAAACCCTACATTTATATGTTGCTTGTTGTTACATTGAGCTTTGTCAAATTATTGTGACCTATCTTGAGGTTCTTGTCATGCACCCATGATCGAGATTCATGTACACGCCACATATACATTGCTGACTTTACACTGAGAGTTACTCAAAATATGTCATCCATCCACCAAATAAATAAAGCTCCATCCATCTTGTCATATATCTCTCTCTCAAAAGTTCCACCAAAAAGAGTTATGGGCTATGAAAGAGAAAAAACATACCAAAAGATATGAGAGAAAAAAATACATGCAAAAGCATGAGAGAAAAAGGAGAAAAGATAGCCCATACTCTCCAAAAAATCCAAGAAGAGAGAGGGATATTTGACCAAGGAGCTCAAAAATACAAAAGTACCCACACTTGCACTTCTCAATCAAAGTGTATGACTTGCATCTCCATGTGATTCGGTTTTTTACTTAGCAAAATATGTGATGCAAGTATGCCTCGCTTTTATCTCTACCCAAAGCTCCACTTAGGCCTTTATAAATGGTAGGATGAAAGAAATGCAACACTCAAAAGCCTTTGGTGAGGATGAAACAAAAAAAACTAAGTGATTGAGAGAATCATATGACGAGCACATATTTAGACAGGTTTTTGTTGTAGCACATATTTTGCAGGAATTCATCATGTGTTGGGCCAAGAATGTAACAAAGAATACAAAAATACACAAGCCCATCACTTTTGGCCTAACTATACATCAAGAATGGATCAACTAGCCCATCAAATTTCCAAACCAAGCCCAACAACCACCGGAGAAATGACCCATACCTATTAAGAGGCCCACCAGAGCAATGTGGGTGCGAGAGGAGCCACCAGTGGTGTGGCCGCACCACCAGGTGCGCCAAAACTGACCCAACTTTACACGGTGTCTCGTTACCGCCTTCCACATGCCGGTTTGGACAGTGATTCAGGTTCAATGTACCTGCAATGTCGATTTCAAGGGTAGTTTCCACTTTCCAAGTGAGGGGAAGGCCCTTGTAGGTAGAGATCCCTCTCCTCCAACTATAAAAGAAGGGCTAATGGTGCTTCATTCATCATCTGCTACCTCCCACCTCAAGAAGGATCCATTCAAGAATAACTGTGATAGGCACTGCAGGCCTACCACTGATGGATCACAGGTTGTAGTCTTGGGTGATCGGAGGACGGAGCTTGAAACGCGAGGAACAGCGATGGGGCGCCGTGGTGGGCTGCTGTGCTACAGTACCCGCGTCGCTACAATACCCGCGGGTACTGTTCACAGTAGAAGCGACGGCTGCGGCTAGGGTTAGGGTTGGGGTCTCCCGGCTCCCTAAAGCAAGCCGAGCAAATATGATTGCTCTTGCTTAATTCTCCATCAATAAACATTACAAATATATAGCCTATGAGATCCTAATTTTAGGGAATAACTAAACTATTTAAGGAAATATAAATAATATAGGATAATTGAGGTAACTAGCCCACTAATGGGCCTCACGCCTGCTGAGCCCGACATGGCCCAACATAACATCTTTCCCCGCCTGGAAGAACAGCTCGTCCTCGAGCTGAAACTCTGGTAGAGGCGTCGTCAACCAACACCGGTCTCCTTCTGGAACGCAGCAACAGCCGCCTCCGCGGCTGGCACATCGTCATCGAGGAAGTCGGTGGACTCCAAGTAGAACAGTCGCGGGCACTGGTGGCCGCGGACGTAAGGCTCGTCACAATTGTAACAAAGCCCTTGGTGACGGCGCTCCAATAGCTCGGTCGGTGTGAGGCGACGGAAGGAAGGTGCTGGAGCTGACACTGGGGCGGGAACAACCAATGCAGCGCATGGAGTCGTCGAAGAACCTGCAGCTGGGTGGAGCGGCGTCGACATACCCGGACGCTGTGTGGAAGGCACCACGAGAGGCCCTGCAGTTGGAGGCATGGCGGCAGCGCGACGCTCGAAGGCCCGAGCGAGGTGCATATATAGCCGTCTGAAGGTCCTGAGGCTCGCGCAGCTCGACGTCCACCTTGATGTGTTCAGGAAGACCGCCAACAAACAAGTCTGCCTTCTGGGGGGGGGGTGACAAATTGCGCGTGTGACACAAAATTGCGTTGAAGCGGTTGGAGTAGTCCTGGACCGTCGACAATAAGGGCAGCCGACCAAGCTCGGCCAAACGGGTGCCATGAAGCGCAGGACCGAAACGAAGATTGCAGAGCTCCTTGAAACGGTCCCAGGCAGGCATACCCTCATCCTGCTCGAGGGCATAGTACCATGTCTGTGCTGCACCTTTGAGATGGTAGGACGCAAGCCAGGTGCGGTCGGATGCCGACGTGCGCTGGCCCCTGAAAAACTGCTCACAATGATTGAGCCAATTCAGGGGGTCCTCGGAGCCATCGTACATCGAGAACTCCAGCTTGTAGAACTTCGGGGGAAAGCGCCCATGGCCGGCCCCCTGATCGCCGCCCAGACCGCCACCCTCGGAGTAGCTGTCGATGATTGGAGAGACGTTGGAGTGCGCCAGCAGGAAGCTGCTGCCATGAAATAGTGGCCCATCAACGCCTCCATAGAGGGTGCCTGCTACGAACGGACCATCGTGAGCGACAACAGCGCCCGTCGTCGGCGCCGGTGGGATAGACACTCACGGAGGCGCCGTGGAGTAGACGGGCGCGAAGGATCCCGATGCCCAGGCCGGGATCAGCGACGGTGACAGCGGAAAGCGAATTTGGTGGATCAAAACATGTTGCGAAGGCAGCGGCACGGAGGATGACAGTGAGGGCAGGGCCTCGCTGGGCATCCCATAGGGGTAGGAGATGGCTGGGAGGGGCGTTGATGCTGGTGATGGCAGCGGCGGAGGTGGGGGTGGTGGCTGGGTGGGCTGCGGTGGCAGAATTTGGAGCTGTCCGGTGAGGAGCGCCCGCAGCGTCTGCTGCATCTCACACATACCGTGGCTGAGGTCCACGATGGCCATCGTCATCTGCTCCGGTGAGAACACCGGGACTGGTGCGGTTGTTGATGCCAGCGGCAGCGATGGGGCGACAATCACGACCGACCACATGACCGGAGCGGCGGTGGATGCCGGCGCAGCCGAAAGCGGCGGCGAGGCAGTGGATGACGAGACAGCAAAGGAAGTCATGATCTCCGATACCAGGTTGATAGGCACTGCAGGCCTACCTCTGATGGATCGCAGGTTGTAGTCATGGGTGACTGGAGGACGGAGCTTGAAACACGAGGAACGGCGACGGGGTGCCGTGGTGGGCTGCTGTGCTACAGTACCCGCGGCGCTACATAGCAGAAGCGACGGCTGCGGCTAGGGTTAGGGTTGGGGGTCTCCCGGCTCCCTAAAGGAAGCCGAGCAAATATGATTGCTCTTGCTTAATTCTCCATCAACCAACATTACAAATATATAGCCTATGAGATCCTAATTTTAGGGAATAACTAAACTATTTAAGGAAATATAAATAATATAGGATAATTGAGGTAACTAGCCCACTAATGGGCCTGACGCCTGCTGAGCCCGACATGGCCCAACATAACAAAGTGAAACGCTTGTATCATAGCTCTAGTAGCTATCTAGTATATGGAGCAAGTGAGAAAGAGTGGGAGAAGTACCGGAGTTGTCGGCTACCTCCTCTAGTGTACTTGGTACACTTGTACACTTAGCGGAAGGAACACTAGAATTGCTGGTACAACTTTGCTTGTACCTCTATGACCTTGCATACTACTTGAAGTATAAAGGTTCATGTTCATCTTTGGTTCTAAGTTCTTATTGCGATTAATCTTTCGTTAATTTAGTTCGGTCAGATCATTCGTTCACCTTCGGGTGGGTGCTTTAGCGAGAGGACGAGAGTCCTAGCTACCGCTAGAGTAGTGGCCCTTAGCGTAGACGTGGTGTCTAAGCTAACAATTGCAGTTCGGTTGCTTCATTCCCCACGGTTGAGGAGTAAGCGGCATGTGGTGACAACCTTGTCTGTCCCTTGTAATCCCTTGTGCCCGAGAATTGAGGTAGAGTTGTATCGTCATCGACTAGCAGACCTGTTGCTCCCATTGATCGAAGCAGGTTTTGCTTGGCTGAGCTTATATCACATAAGGTCTTTATCCTTAGAAGAACCTTGCTACCCTCGTTATCCTTCTTCTTATCTTTTCTGGGAGAACTAGACAAAGAGCTTTAGCACACCGTTCCTGTGAAAAATACGATACCCTGATATACTCCGGGTGAAGTGCTACAACAGTACTTTTGTGTGCTTTGCGGATTTTTCTGCTATCGCTAAGAAATACCAACAGAACCCCATCAAGTCCAAACACTAGGAGGTATATTCTGCTTGCCCATAGTTTGGTTGAATGTAAACTGAGGTACAACATGCATGCAGTACCATTATTGACAGAAAGTTATTTGTTCATAAGAGATTGTCATTGGGTGCAGTCCCATGCAACCAAGAAGATGGAGCTCTAGAAGATCACCAAGCACTGCAACAACCTGTTGCCAAAAATATGACACCAAGGAAGAAGCAACTCGGTTCCAAGGTGAAGAAAACAACAAAGAAGAAGGAGGTGAAGACATGATGAAAAAAGCTAGAAGACGCTCTGGATGCTTTTGCGTTGTCTTCTACATGTTTGCTAGGAAAAAACTGTTTAATTGCCCCCTTTTTTGCTATGTGTTTTGGATGGCCAGAAAACTGTTGAATGACTCCTAAGTTTGATGCCCAAGACTGAGAAAATGGTCAAGTGCCATGCTACACTAAGTTGTGCCCAAATTTGAATACTATGTTGTGATGTTCACTATTTTCATCTCTTATTTTCTCTTACTCCGTCCTCAATACATGCACGTTTCAGACATATATTTCTAGAGATTGTTTCACATAAAACATGAATAGCAATGATTATTAAACCAATGAACAGATTGCATTGCTTGCATTTGCATTGTTCTTACATTACAAAAGGCAAAGTACACTGCAACCATTTTGATTCTAGAGACTACTTGAACCTACATCCACTACAATACATCATAGAAAGACTTCACTGCAACTGCAAGGTACATGAACACACAACCAAGAAGAACTACAAAAACAATCATTAACAGATTGAACATCCACAACATATCCTCCATCTTTGCCTCAATCTTTGCTTCCTTCTTTTCTCCCACCTTCATTTCAATACCTTTTTTCCTAGAGGTTGCATCTACAACCGCTGCAGCTTCATCAGCAATCTCCACTGCAGGAGGTTTGCAGATTGTGACAATGCCAAACTCCTTCAGCTTATCCAAATATTGACTTTGGAATTTATAGAATCCATAAAGCTTGGTGAACTACAACAACGAAGAAGATAGAGCATTAACCTTAACTTATGAAAAAAGACGAGCTGCTCAACTTCTCAAAAGTCTTAGACAAATAGATGCTCACCCCTTTTCGTGAACATTTCAAATACACACACAGATAATCCTGGTTCGTCTCCTTCGCTGATGGCCTCTCTATAACCCTCGCCTGCCCACAATCAGGGCACAAGATCAATGGGAGCCTGGGTCGCAGTATCCTGGACGTCCTTCGCTAGCATCGAACGACGTAACCGAGCTTCCCAGGTTGGAAATGCAAGCGAGAGTGAGTCGTCGTCGAAATCGCCATGACAGGAGCGGGAGGAGAACGAGGCGACGATGAGGACGACAAGAGGGTAGTGAGCGGGGTCACGATAGATCTGACGGTCCGAGCACGAGGGGATAAGGACTCGGGGCAGCTGTGTTATTTCTCATACCCGATCCATGTTGTCAAGCTAAGTGGTAAATGTGTTATTGACGATATAAGACTACCCGCACTCGTGGTACTCTAAATCCATCATCTAAACAGAATATTTTGTCCTGATCATCGGGATTCTCTCCTCTATATCGTTTTCTCCCGCACTCATCCATACTCTATATCTCATCCTCTATACCAACTACCACACGCGGGTCCGACACGTCAGCCTCACCCTTTCCTTATCCACTCGTACCCCTCTCCCCCCATTCTCTCCACCGAGTTCACCCGCGTCTCTCTCTCTCTCTCTCTCGTCTCGGCGCCGACCGTCTCTCCTCCCGGCCCCGCTCTCACCCCGCGGCGCCCCTTCCCCGCTCTCTCCCCTGCGCGCGCCGGCGAGGAGGAGGGCCGCTGTGGTGGGTGGAGGCCAGAGGATGGCGCGAGCGGCGGACGGCCTCGCCCTCCTTCGGCGGCCCTTCCTCCCTCTCCAGCTGGCGGACGGCGCGCGGGCGGCCTCTCCCTCTCCTCCAGCGGTGTCCTCCTCCTCCTCGCGGTCGTGGCAGCGGCAGTCCTCCTCCTCGCGGTCGGGGCCAGCGGACGTGCAGCGCAGCAGGCGAGCAGCGGCACCGCTTCATCCAGCGAGCACGCACACCCACGAGCGGGCGAGCTCCATCGGTGGCCTCTGTTGTGTTCCCTTCTCTCTCCCGGGCGGGATGCGCGGGGTGGTTGGCCGCTCGTCCTATGTGGCGCGATACCGTAGGGACGGGAAGTGCGCTCGGAATACCGGATGCGCGGGTCTCCTCTTCGATACCGGATGGATATCCCGCTACAACTGTTTTTCCGATAAAAGCATACTGGAGGAAGCTTTACCGGTCGCCGCTGCGGATGGTCTAAGAGGACAACTCAACGAGCATCTCCGGTAAGGATGTCAAAAAAAATCCCCTCGGAGTAACCCTGGGCATAAATGACCGAAGACCGAGACTGAAGTTTTCGGTCACTAGTTCGGTCCCGAGTCTATATTAACCGAACTTTTTACGGTTAGTTCGGTTAAATGTCTCGGGTAACCGAACTGACCGAACTAACCGAAATTTTAGAATTTTTTGACATAATGTGTACTTTAAACTATTATTAGTGATATAACATTTATTTTAATAGATTTATATCATTATCACTCTTATTACTTTGTTTAATCTATATGTGGTATTGTTATTTTTATTTCGAAATAGAAAAATATTACTAAGATTTCTTGTAAATTATAATGTTTAATAGCTATTTTTGTCTAGTCTGGTTAGTTCGGTCATGACCAAGACCGAACCGAACTAACCGAGACTGAACTTGCTCGGTCCTGAGTTTTAGAACTAACCGATCGGTCTCTGTTTTTAGATGACCGAACTTTCCAAAAGACGGGTTCGGTCTGACCGAACGCCCAAGGGAGCATATCTAGGAATGTTAACGGGGAATTCCCCGTCGGGGGGCAGCTGCCCATCCCCGTCCCCGCGGGGGAGGTTTCTCCTCCATCCCCGTCCCCGTGAATGACAACGGGGGAAGTTTCTCCCCCATGCCCGTCCCCGTGCGGGGATTTTATCCCCGTGGGGTTCCCCGTCCCCGTCACAAAGTTAGAATGAAAGGCAAAAAAAATACTGCTATTAAAATTTCCACTAAGCAAGTTGAGCAAGTAAAATTTGATTTTCATTAAGGATAAACAAAACTGAAACAGTTTCAATTTCCATCTAAAAAAATTACAAATCCAACTAAAATACAAAAGAACAATTGAATAAGGCTTCACAGGGACACAAATCATGTTCACGGACAAGCGTTAAAGCACAGACATCAGTGCATCATGCCTCCGGCAGCTTGCTCATCTGCTGGCTCCCAACTAGGCTCCCAATAACGACAGCACGCATGCGCCTTCCAACCACCGAGCGCACGCACGGCCTCAGGCGGTAGCCGCAGGCAACCGCGCGTGCATGCCCAGTCCGGCTACTAGCCGGAGTTCGCCGTCCCTCACCCCGCGAGAGTGCGAGACGCTGGTGCCTTGCTCGGGTGGAACCTCACCGTCTGAACTCTGGAGGCAGGATGATTTGGAGGTGGCGGCTGGGGAGTGGAAAGAAAGGTGCTGCTGAGGTAAAATTAGGTCACAACTTATCTTTATATACATATATTGATACTAGTTGAATGGGCGCGCCACCGCGCGCCCCCATAGGTAGCTATCAAAAAAAATCACACAACTTGAGAGACAATAATAATAGTAATTACATAGTTAAGGTTCTGTTATTGATTATACACTGGTAGTAGGAGCATTCACAAACTTAAATGTAAATTCGAGGATACATGTAGGTTTTACTAAGTGATAGTAAACAGTAATTGTTGCCTTTATACAGACAACAGTCAAAGGAGCACGCTAGTTTTTTTCTCTGTACAATATGAACTCTGACATGCTAAGATGTCTTGCATTTGTTTGTAAGCTTATGTAGTCTAACACGACAAAGACTTACTATACATATTGTTTCGGTGAAGTTTCGTCATGCATACTTGTTGCGTCGATGTGGGCAAAAGGCCACTGACTGTGGGAACCTGTCTTAGCAAAGGGAATAATGAGTGTAAATTTGAAAATAAGTGTATTTCATACCTGTTTACACTGGCAAATTGATCATAGGAGTGTACGTGCATATGCAGATAAAGAAGTAAGAATTGAATCACCATCTTAGGGCCTGTGAGAAGCCATTTTCACAATAAAAATGCGTGTATTTGACATCTGAAACAAAAAAACAATCATTACATATGTGATTCAGAACTCCCTGTACAATCAGGTAGATGAAGTTTCTTCAAAAGGGCTAGCAGTACATCATACTGAGCACAACGCAAAATTCCTAGGCCCCGTTTGGAACGCAGGATTTTTTTCCCTGTTTCTGTGTTTTTCCTGTGAAATTGAACTGATTCCTGTGAAATTACTGCGTGATTCCAAACAGGCCCCTACTGTTGTTTGACAGCTATGGAAGGGAATGCTTACTAAGGAAAATAGGAAGGAAGAAAATAAAAAGGTCAAACCAGTTAAATGGTATCTGGTATGCCCACAAATGAACATGTTTACACCAAAAACCTATACATTTTGTGAGCTGAAGTATATAATTCCTACAAAATATAATTAATGGCTACACAAGACCAACTACGATTTTGCTAAAAAAGCAGTAAAGCACACAGATTAATGTGTATTAATGTGTACATGAAAAAAAGTAGGCATCAGCAAATCAAAGCAAGGATCTGCAGTGGACGGTGAGACTATGCGGTGCTTTTCCATGTATCGAGCAGCAATGGCGGCAGCAGTAAGCAGGGAGCAGTAAATATGGTTCTATAAAGTATCTGTACAGGTACAATCTATATGGTACGTATGTGGGTGATCTAGTGAAGAGAAGAATTTGGGATAACGCAAATATGGTTCCATGAAGTATTTGTAAGTCTGGTTCATAAAAACATAGACCTCTCTATCAACACAAATAAAAGCATGTATGGTCTAATTTTTGAAGACATAGAAGCTTGTTTAGGATAACGCAACAAATGAACCTCACAATGGTCTTCACATGATGAAACCAAAAGTAAGATAAGGAGACTATATGTATCCATGAGTCAAAAGACAATAAATTATTTTACCTGGTTTCAATAATGTTTGAGAAACAGAATAATCATGTTCCTATAGTACATTGAAAGGACCGTGACGCCTAAGAGGGGGGGGGGTTGAATTAGGCACAACTTAAAACTTCTACTCTAAACTATGGCCTCTAATTTCCACCTAGTCAAAACCTATACAAGAAAGTAAACTATCTAATGTGCAACTAAGGTTTTGCTAGGTGTGTTTGCTATCTCTACCACAAAAAGGAGTTATGGTACCTAGTTTCCAAACCTATCAACTAGCGTACAAACTAGGAAAGGTAAAGCACATGAACTAGGTAGCAATGTAAATGCGGAAGCTAAAGAGTGTGATAGAGATGCAAACTCCCGTCGACGACTCTGGTATTTTTACCGAGGTATCGAGAAGCGCGCAAGCTTTCCCCTAGTCCTCGTTGGAGCCCCTCGCAAGGAATCCCTCGCAAGGGCCAAGCTCCCGGTCGGGTAACTCCGTGGATAGCTCCGGTCTTCCCCACGCGCAAGTGGGTCTCTGGTTAAGCCACTCGTGGCAAAGCCTCTCCCAGATGCTCCCCGCCGTCTTCACTATCAAGTTTCCGGCCGAAGCGCCGCAGGCCTTGCTCCCTTCGGTACACGAAGGCGGCCACACCACAAGCGCGGTTGGTGTGATCTCGCAAGACTACAAGCCCCGCCGATGTACAACAACGGTGCGCGCAAGCACCGGTAGATGAGAGGTTTTCAACCTCCCTAAACACTAGGCTTAACACCTAGAGCAAGCGCAAAGCGGTGGTCTAACTAGCTTAAGCACTTCGCAAAGCACATACACTAATCACCGAGTATATCACTTGAGCACTTTGGTGGCTAGAGCAACTAAATATGTGTCTATGCACTTGGTATACTTCCTTGAGCTCCCACCATGTTGTTTTGGCCGGCCATGGGGGTATATATAGAGCCCCAAGCAAATAGAGCCATTGGACACCAAAGATGGACTTTCCTGCGTAGCATCGGACGCTCCGAACGGGAGCATCGGACGCGCGTCCGATGTCACATAACGGCTAGTTCTGCCGGCATGGCACTGAGCCACATCAGATTCTGACATGCGTCCGATGCAGGACCATCTGACGCGTCCGATGCCTACAGAGCCTCTCTGGAACCTCTCTGTTCAGCCATCGGATGCAGGGACTGTAGCATCCGATGTACACCGTTAGCGTCCGATGTAACGCTGTGCGTGATGCACAGTGTTACCGTTGCGTCCGATGTAACCACATCGGTGCTTCCGATGCTTCTGCTGGCGCCAACCCGAGCTAGGGTTTACCATCGGTGCGTCCGGCGCTTTTGAGCCAGCGTCCGATGCAGCTTCCGATGTCCCTGTTTCTTTGTTTCTTTGCGATTTCTTGCACCGTGTTGGTTCCATTCTTGTGCCTTGGACATTGCTTGATCTTTGTGAGTCTTCTACTGAGCTTCAACTGTCTTGCTTGAGGTGTTGATCATCGGATCACTACGTCGCCTTAGTCCAAGTCACATTTGCACCCTACTGGACTACAAAACAAACACTTGCAACCGCATTAGTCCAATTTGATTATGTTGTTCATCAAACACCAAAATCTGAAGTTAAATGGTCCGAGGTCCATTTTCCTTACAATCTCCCCCTTTTTGGTGATTGATGACAAAAGATACATAATTTAAAATGCAATCTACTTGCTAGGATGCAATGCAAAGGCAAGATCATATGATGTTTAAAAGATACCAAAAAGATACTGTAAGGACCTATGTGGCCTAGAGGGGGGGTGAATAGGCCTGTCAAAAATCACAGCTCAAAACTTAATTAGATAGTCCCGGCACTACCGCTCTGTGCCCGACACTGCCACTCCCCGGCACTGCCGGCCTCAGCCCGGTACTGCCGCGCAGAGTGTAACCTGAGACTGTAATTCGAAATCCAGCCACAACAAACTGATTCTATATGAATGGAAATGCTACAACAAGTTTCCTGAACCAGCAGAACCAACTCTAACAAGCCAAATATGAAGTATAGAGTAGATCGGGCCAAACCCTAGAATCTATCACAAGCTCACAAGTATGAAGTATGAAAAACAAGTTAGCACAAGAGACAAGTGATTTATCCCGTGGTTCAGCTCGCCACCAAGGCTTGCCTACCTCCACGTTGTTGAGGTTGACCACTTAGGTCATGAGCTTTGCAACTCTACCTCGTTCTCAAGTCAAGGGACCAAATCCTTGAGGTGAGGGGTAATAATACTAGCTGCACAAGCGATTACAATCCTCCCTAGGCCGCCACAGAAGTTGGCAAGGCTCTAGGGCGACGCCTAGCCGGTTAGGGTTCCAAGAACCCAAGAGTAATAGATGCAAATCCACCGGCTATGGCTCAAATCAAGTGCTCTAGGAAGTAGATCTCAGCTAGGGCTTCTCTTTGGTGAAGATTTGAGGCTCTAACTCACTTGGAATCAATAGGAATCAAAGATTAGGTGAGAGAGAGCTTGGGGGCCTTCAATGGGGGAGAGGAAGCCTTGTCTGGAGGTAGGAGAAGAGTTATGGTCGTGGGTGACCGTTGGGGTGGCAGGGAGATGGAGTAAATATCCCCTGCCTTCCAACGGTTACAACAAGTCGCGGCAGTGCCGGCCTTAGCCCGGCAGTGCCGCGGCCCGGCACTGCCGCGCCCTGGGCGGCACTGCCGCGCCTACCAGACAGACAGAAACAGATCTGAATTCAGTGCAGCTGTCTTTGGTTAGGAATAAGGATGGCTTGGGTTGGTTTGAGCACATGTCATTCAGCCATAGCAATGTATTTGCATTCCCCCTTGATAGTACGGCATTCCTATAACTCAAAATCAAATAAGAAAGCTTGATATAGCACTTTGAGTTCGGATCCGATGAAATATAGTATGAGGGGTCCACCAACACATATGCACCATCCTTTCTTAACATTAACCTGCTTGTCATCTTTATAAATCTCATTAGTTCTCTAATCATGTGGTCATTATCACCAAAACCCACAAATAGGGCTTGATTGCACTTACAGATACATATCTAATCTAACATATCTTGCCCTTGCCATAGAGTCTCACTGTGTGACTTTATGGATTAAGGCTCCCCCTAACTCCATAAATTACTTCCTCCCTTTGAGAACCATTCCCATGAAAATAACCATAGAATTTTTGAAAATTTGATTTTGGTTATTTTGTTTGTTTTAGTTTGGGCTTGATTTTGGTCCCTACACATTTCTCCCCCTTTGGAATCAAACACCGAAATGGAAGACATTAAAGCTCAAGAGAGGAAACATTATATAAGCTAAAACTCCCCCTAAGCATATGCATACATATGATGTAAGGCAAAAGTATATGCATAACCGTCAAATTAAAGCACAAAGGAGTTTAATCTATATAATGCATGGAGAAAGCATATAAGAGTATCAAATTGAAATCAACATAATGATATCGGTTAGGAATACCACATGTAGATGCCAATTGGATTATCACCACACATGATGCTTGTCTCCGAGAACTCCATTTTCCTTGCAATGAGACTACTACACACATGATAATCTTGAAAGTAGTGTTAGTCTCAAAGCTTCCAAATTGTAGAGTAAACTCCCCCTAAAAGTGTGCATACAAGTTTGAAATACTTGTAGGAGACATGCACATTGACTTGTAAGGTCAAACTACCATTTTCCATATTGATATTACAAGAAATGTGACAACAATTTAAGATGGTAATTGGGGTGGTTTATCTATAATTTGGACTTTGGCACATATTAGATAAATACAAGGTAAAAGAAGATATGTGCCGTGCTTCTAACCAATTTATGACCATGTAGAATTGCTCTAAGAATGTGATTGATACTGAGCAAAACTACCATATGATAAGCCTAATTTGCATGACAAAAGATATGAACAAACCAATGCAAACATAGGCAATGAAAGGAACTAGATGCTAAAAGTAATTGCAAGACATTATACCTAATGAAAGTAATTGCAAGAATTTAAATCTAGTTACCTAACATGGGAGGGGGAACTTGGGTCCAAAGTACCCACTAACATACTTGGCAATGACATGATCCATTGTGGTGCTTCCCATGATATACACCCGAAACTTTGCCAAGTCTCCAAATTCCCCATAGTCCACTTGACTACTTACTTCCCTTTCGGGACCCAAACCTTTTGGGTGCTCTTCATGGTTGAGATGATGTCCTTAGGCACCCAAATGCGTTTGGCTCCATTGTTGGCTTGCTTGTTCACCTTGATGGCCACCACCTTGTCATTCTTCTTCTTCTTCTTCAAAAGGTAAGGTGTGGAGGCCTTCTTGTCCACCTTGTTGGTGTAGGTGTTGGAGAGCTTGCTTGTTTGCCTTTTGTTTTTCTCTTTCTTCTTTTCTCCCCCATGCTTCACCTTGCACTCATAGGACTTGTGGCCTTCCTTGTGACAAACATAACAAACCACGGTTTGCTCCTCATCAAGCGTCTTCACTCCCTTGACGATGTTATCTTGATGAGTTCGGGTTTGCTTTGTTTTGCCTTTTGCTTGAGTTAAGTCCAAGGTGAGGCGGGCCACTTCTTGCCTTATTAGTAGCTCATTTTCCATTGCAACTTCTTGTGTACATGAATCTACAATCATATTCTCAACACAAGCTTGTTTGCACATGGGTGAGTCTAAATCATGTAAGTCAATGCAAGAAGTAGAGACATCCTTTTTAGGCATATCAAGGATTGGTTTTTCAACTTTAGATGCCTCAGTGGGGTTTGCTCCGATGGTTTCAAGATTAGCAACTTTGTTAGTTAGCTCATCACAATGCTTGCACATAATTTCCATTTTAGCAAGTAAGCTTTTGTAAGCATCTTGTGTGCTAGCTAACTTTGATTTTAGTTTTTCATTTTTCTTAACAAGTTGCTCATCATTACTTGTGCTACTACTTGTACTTGCACTAGCCTCAAGTTTCTCAATTTTATTAGATAGCTCAACATTCAAGTTTGAAAAAGTTTCATATTGTTCAAGCATAGCATTGTAGGCTTGTTGAGAGCTATCTAATTTTTCTTTTAAAGCATTGATTTTCTTTTGTTGACTAGTACAAGCTTTAGCATAATTAAGATTATCTTGCACAAGTTCATTATAAGAAGGTAGCTCATCATCACTATCACTATCACTATTACTAGAGATAGAGCTTGAGTTACCTCGTGCCACAAGGCACATGCGTGAGGAGCTTGATGATGAGTGCTTGCGGCCATGCCTCTTGTAATGGGCTTCATCATCACTTGATGAATCATCCCATGTCTTGATGGTGGTGAGAGCTTTGGCCTTGCATCCCTTCTTTTTCTTGTCATTGGGTGTGGGCTTTTGTTTTGGACAGTCTTCCACAAAGTGCCCTTTCTTGCCACATCTATAACATCCCTTTTTTCTTTGCTCTCTTCTTTGATTGGTGAAGAGGCAATCTTCTATGGTGATGGGCACACCCTTGACATTGAGCTTGCGGATCATCCTCTTCACTCCTTTCATGAGCTTGATTGTTTCTTCTTCATCTAAGGAGGAGTCGGATGAGGTGGAGGCTTGATCTTCATCACTTGATTCTTCATCTTCATCATCCTCTTCTTCACTTGAGGAGCTTGAGCTTGCCTCAACTTGCTTCTTGCCCTTCATCTTTTTGTGCTCACATGAGAGAGCGATGTCTTTGCTTGATGAAGTGGCTTCTTCTTGACCCATCTTGCGTGACATCTCAAACGCCACCAATTTGCCAATGACAATGGCCGGGGTCATGGTGCTCAAGTCCTCCATGTTGTGGAGGATGGTGATGATGGTTGCATATCTATTCTTTGGAAGCACGAAGATGATCTTCCTCACAATATCCGCATCACCTAGCTTTGTAATTCCTATAGAATGGAGCTGTAGGGTCGAGATGGCGGACTAGAGGGGGCGTGAATAGTCCTTTCTAAAATTAATCGCACTGGCTAACCAAAATAAATGCGGAATTAAAATTATCAGTCTAGCCAAGACTACACCCCTCTACCTATACTCTCAAACACCTTACAAAGATCCTAAACAAAGCAAATAAGGAGTCAGGCTAGCAAGAGCTCACCTAAACAATTCTAGAAGCAAGGTCACACAAACCTATGCAACTAGTACTTCAAGCACGAGGGAGCTCCTACACAATGTAGTAAGCAAAAGCACAAAGCTCCTAAGCTCACTAGCAATGCTCAATAACAAGGCCACACAAGCCAAATTAGAGAGCTCAAATTATTTAGCTACACAAACTAAGCAAAGTGACTAACAAGGCTACACAAGCCAATTAGTCACACAAGGGAGCTACTTCTATGCTACACAAGCAAGAAGGTAACTAGCAAGCTACACAAGCTAACCAATTACAAGAGCAACTACACAAGCACAATATATATGAAAGTAAATACAAGCTTGTGTAAGGGGAATGCAAACCAACGGGATGAACAAGGTTGACACGGTGATTTTATCCCGAGGTTCACTTGGTTGCCACCAAGCTAGTCCCCGTTGAGACAAGCTCAAGGTTGCCGCCGGTCCTCTTGCTAGTGGTGACTACACTAGTCACACTCTCCCACTTGGAGTGCTTACCACAAGCTCTAGCACTTGACCCGGCCGGACCACTTGACGCTCTTCACGTCTCGCTCAACTAGAGTTGCTCTTCGCGATCCCCGCGGGGTGAGCACAACACCCCTCACAAATCCTTCTCCGGAGCCACACACAATCACCACGTGGGCTTCACAATGGAGACACAATCCACCAAACCGTCTAGGTGATGGCAATCACCAAGAGTAATAAGAAATCCCCAAATCACAAAGATTTCCTAGTGCCACCAAATGCAATCCTCAAATGCACACACACTAGGCTCTCAATCCCTCACTCAAAATAGCACCAAGCATGAGAGGGATGAAAGTCCCTGTTTGGTTTTGGATAATTGATGTCACCTTTGGTACTAACCTTTGTCATGAAGTGTTCATTAGCTAGGTTGGTACATAACAAGTGTGGGAGCTAGATGATGACCATGGTGTTGGTGGTAATGACCAAAAGATGGATCAAGTGCTCCACATTTGGAAAGAGAAGAAGAGAAAAGCAAAACCCTATGGAGATCAAGGCAAAGGTATAAATAGGGATTTTGTTTTTGGCACTCAAGACACCATAGAGGGTGTGAGTGTGTTTAGGATCGATAGCCGTACTATTAAGAGGGGACTATCTCGGTGATTGCGGTTATCAAGTGCCACTTGGTGAATTCATACATGCATATGCATTAGGACCTAGTGTGCTAACTTCTAATCCCTTGGAAAATGTTTGGAAAATGCTAACACACTTGCACAAGGTAATGTACACTTGGTGGTGTTGGCACATTTGCAAAGGGAAGAAACCGGAGTTGAAAACGTGTTTTTCAGGCGTGACCGGATGCTGGAACAGCGACCGGACGCTATTGAAACGTGCGTCCGGTCACTACTGAAACAGCGATTGGACTCTACTGAAACAACTGACCGGACACGATGCTGCAACTGTTCACGAGAGGCAACAATTGAAATAGAGTGATCGGACGCTGAGTGAGTCCGGTCAATAGTGATCGGACGCGTCCGGTCAATGAAAAACGCCTCTGGAACCTCTCTGTTCGTGACCGGACGCTGAGTGGAACAATGACCGGACGCTAGTGAAACAAGAGTCCGATCACTACTGAAACCACGACCGGACGCTACTGCAACAATGACCGGACGCGTCCGGTCGTCCCGTAAACAGCCCATTCGAAGGGGTAACGGCTCTATTTGTTTGAGGGGGTATATAAATATGAGTTGGCCGGCTTTGGGAGTCCTCTCTTGGCACTCTAACACATTGGACATCCCTTTGAGCTAAACATACTCCCTCCCACTCATCTCCTTGCTTGATAGCGTGAATCAAAGTGAGATTGAGTGATTCCAAGTGCATTTGCTTTTGTGTTTGCATCTAGTGGCACTTGGGGATCGTTGTTGCTGCGGTTTTCTCGTTACTCTTGGTGGTTGCCGCCACCTAGACGGCTTGGAGCAGCGGAGGAGCATTGGCATGAGTTGGTGATTGTTCGTGGCCATCTCCCAGTGATTTG
>CM019822.1:159815951-159849212 GCA_009763385.1 Coix lacryma-jobi var. lacryma-jobi
ACTGACTAGGGTTAGGTCAGGTGGCGGGCGCACCCCCCTACTGGCGGTCGCCAGTGTCCTGGCCGCTGGATGCACCGTCCTTGATCCTAGCCTCCAGGTGGTTGTCCAAGGCGGTTTGGAAGTCGGTTGCATGTCCTAGCAACCGCCATTCAGCCTTGATCCACGCCACTTCATCCTGAGCCGTCCGATGCCACTGACCTAGTGACCAAGGCCAAGATTTGGCCTTGGGGAGGTCACACGGATCGGTGACGTGGCATGGAGTGGAGCTTGGGCCAACCCAAGTGGCGGGCGCCACTTAGAGGTGGCGAGCGCCACCTAGGGGTGGCGGGCGCCACCCCCTTTGGCCCATTTGGGCCCTGCTGAGTGGGCTTGGCCTCTGGGGGTCCATATGTCCAAATTTGGTCAAATCCTGCATTCAAATAAATTCTATGGACATGTGGAATTTGGTTAGTTTGAAACCTATTTGACTACATTTCATGCCTTTTGGTGGACTTTAGGGTCAAATGTTGATGGTAAACAGGTGTTTAAGGACCGTCAACAAGCTCCCCCAAGCTAACCTGTTGCTTGTCCTCGAGCAACAAGGTTTAAGCATTGAGCATGAGATGGATAGCAACTTAAGATGTCTGCAAGTGCATATTGTTTAGTGAGAAATAACTTAGCATATATCATTAATCATAGCAATGTCGGGCTTATAGCTTTTCACTTCAAACATGCAAGAGTGAAATAAAGCAGTAGATAGGAAACTTTTATCTTGCTTAGGTTGACTAGGATTCTGTCTGGAGGTTTTTCAAGGTTTTTAAAAGATAACAACTTGCTTAAGTCCTCCAAGATTACTCAATCACTCAATGGTGTTTAAATCCTCACTTAGGCCAAAATGTAGCCTTTCCTACTTCTAAAGAATGATATGTGGAGTTATAGGAGGCTAAGAATCATGAGCAAATTGCCTGATGTTTATTGCTAAGCTAGACACTCAGATCATAAGGAGCAGCAAATCATAAAAATTGATCAAGATGTGCATGTGTGGTTATGTGGAAGTGTATAGAGGGATATTTCATAATCCTTCCTAGTTAATTTCTGGGGTCTAGAGCTAATGATAATTCTCTCTCTCTCTTTTTTTTTGGATACACAGTGAGTATACATAGTCCTCTTTTGAGCTACCTTGCTCACCTTTTTTTCAGGACATAGTCCTTTTTTGAGCTACCTTGCTCATTTCTCTCTCTCTCTCTCTTTTAGCTCTAGATTTCCCAGACATCTATAGGAAAGGATTTTTGAAATGAGTAGGGAAAGGAGAGAAATGCTTATTCCCAGTGTAGGAATAGCATAAGGCTAGCAATGGGATGTTTGGCAGGGTATTGCACATCTCCGGTGTAGAGATAAGCAATTTATTTGGTGGTTGCAAACTTCCAAAGTGCATCCCCTCTACAGCGTTGGTTTGGTGGTAGAGCCAGAGAAAAACCATCGGGTGGACGGTTTCCAGGTTTGGGCCTCAAGCCTGGGCGCGGATGGTTTCCGAGTTTGGCCACAAAACTCGGGCTGAGGACGGTTTCTAGGTTGGGCCTCAAAACCTGGGTGCTGCGGGTTTCTGAGTTTGGGCCACAAAACTCAGGCGCTGGTGGGTGGTTTCCCGGTTTGGGCCTCAAAACCGGGGGTTGGTCCTGAAGGCTGGTTTCCCGGTTTGGGCCTCAAAACCGGGGCGAAGTCCGTGAAGAGGACGCAGAGAGGTGGCGGCACGTGGCGGCAATCGGTGAGGTTGCGTCGAGGCAACGCTACCAGTTGTGCGGGCGTGGCCGTCGGATCCACCTACCATCGAGTTGGTCCAGAATAACCTTAGGGTTTAGCTGGTTCGCTCTGTAAGTAGTTAGGGGTAGAGTGGGAATTAGGAATAGTTAGAATTAGGATAAGTAGGGGGAGACACCCACCCCCCATCTATCTCAGTCATTTGCTATTTTGCCTTCTAGGTTTTCCTGCTCTCCCTCTCCCCTGCTGTAGCGAACTGAGATCCACAGAGAAGAGAACCATACCTCTGTGTCCGTGAGATTTTGAGGAAGTGAGACCGTAATCTCACTGTTGTAGCGTGTGGTAGCCACATGGTTGCAAATTCGTGGTTGTGATTCGTTGTTTTGTTCGTGTTCTTCGCGGGTTCCTTTTCTCCACGATTTTCCCGTCGATCAATCTCTTTGTTCGTTGCGTCTTTTACAATTCCATTTGAACAGAGATGTTCTAGATCATGAGGCACTTCTTTTCACCGAAGGAATTCACCTCTAACCTCATGACCAAGTAGATCGATCGATTTTCGTTTCGGGTCAAGTTTTCTTCCCTTTCCCGATTTTGTTCGATTCATCGATTTGGAGATTGGTTCGAGCCTTGATCTCTTAGAGATAGCTCACTATCCTCCTTGTGACTCCTCTCACCAAGTTTGATCCCTAGAGGATTCATTTTGGGTGAGATCAAGTCAAATCGGTGAACGAACAGTGAAGTATCGGGGTGACCGGACGCACAGCCACGGGTTGACCGGACGCTCGGCAGGATGGTCCGGTCGATGAATGTGTTTGCTGTTCACTTCTTCGTTTCGACCGGACGCTGGTTTTCTAAACGACCGGACGCATCGCTTGTACTGTTCACTGGGCTTTTACATTGTTGACCGGACGCTCTGTACAAGTGACCGGACGCTCCTCTCTGTGAGTCCGGTCAGGAACAGAGAGGTTCCAGCTCGGTTTTTACCCAACCGGATGCGTCCGGTGCTCACTGACCGGACGCTGGCCAGAGTCCGGTTAGAGGTGTTTTTGCGCTGTTACGTTCGCGGTTCGTTCGATCGTTGACAGATTTGGTTTCCGTCTTTTGCGTTGGGTTTCTAGGGTTGTGTAGTGTCCCGCTGTGCTTCTCGGAAGCATCCACCCTACACCTAGGGTCGTGGACACTTGCAAGCTCTAGGTTTGCTCTTGGGGTTGATTCTCGGGACAGTGGCAACAAGTTTTCGAAAGGAAAATTTGAAGCTCCATTCACCCCCCTCTGGTCGCTTTCTGATTGCACTTTCGGTCCTTCAATTGGTATCGGAGCGGGTTAAGGATCTTCCACCTTAGCCGGTTCCAGATCCACAGAAGGCGACATGGATCGCGGCGTGGGCAAACCGCCGTTCTTTGATGGGACGATCTATGCGTATTGGAAGATACGCATGTCGGCCTATCTCCAGAGCATGGGCTCTTCTGTTTGGGAGATTTGCAACAGGGACGATTACGTTGTCTTGGCTGCACGTGTTACTCAGCTTCAGATGGATGAGCACTATGCCAATAGCCGAGCGCGTAACGCTCTTTTCTCCTGTTTGAGCATGTCCGAGTTTGATCGCGTTTCTCACCTCCCCACAGCTCATGAGATTTGGGCTACCCTCATGCGCTTCCATGAGGGAACCTCTCAAGTCAAATCTTGTCTCTATGAGTCGCACAAGCGGGAGTACGAGAACTTTCGACACATGCCTGGCGAGAGCATAGAGAGTTTATTCGCTCGCTTTCAGGTCATTGTCAACAAGATGAGAGCGAACAAGGAGCTGTTGCCTTTTGACGATCATGAGAGGTCTTTGAAGCTTTTGCACACTCTTGATCAGTCGGTGTGGGACTCAAAGGTCCAGGCGATCATCGAATCGTCTAACTATGAGACCCTCAATTGCGACGAGCTCTTTAGCAAGCTCAAGTCTAGTGAGATTGACGCCATGTCGAGGGCTTCCTATGAAAATCCTTCTGGCCCGACTATGGCTTTGGTTTCTGGCTCTTCTGCTAACCCCTCTGGAGGATTTGCACTTTCTTCACTCTTTTCTGTCACAGAGGACCAGTTGGAGTCTTTGGGGGATGACGAGTTGGCGATGCTCGCCAACCGGTTCTCGCGGTTCCACAACAACCGCATGAACCGTCGCCACGGAGGAGGACGCTCAGGATGTTTTGAGTGCGGCGACCCTGACCACTTCATCACCAACTGTCCCAAGAAGAAGAACACATCTGGGAAGGGCGATCATGGGCACAAGTACGACTCCGGCAAGCGCAAGGAGAAGTACGTCCCCGCGAGACACAAGCGGAGGGGCGGCTTCGACAAGGAGTACATCAAGAAGAAGTACTTGGAGAAGGCCCAGGCTGAGCAGCGTGCGTTCTTCGCCACGCTCAGTGACGTCGACGGCTCGGATGACGACTCCGCTTGATCAAGCGATGACGAGTCCGAGAAGAAGAAGAGGATCGAGGACAAGCTAAACGGTCTCTGCACCATGGCCCTTGGTGATGAGGTCGACGGCAAGCTGGAGGACCCCTCGGAACGACGACGACGACGACACCTCTCAGGTATCTCACCCACGACGAGCTTTCTGCTGAGGTCGAGAAGCTTACTGCCGCCTTGCTTAGTCAGGACAAGTTGCTTAGGCGAGCTGCTAGAGAGCGCAAGGAGTTTAGGTAGAAGTGGGAGGACACGGTTAGGGAGCTTGAGTTTGCTAAGTCCACCGTGGTCGTTTCTGAGGAGGTGGAGTGTGAGATGTGCACCAAGCACATGACTGACCTTCTCACTTTGAGAAGTAAGTATGTGGCGTTGGTAGGAGAGGTGGATGAGCTGAAGGCTAGACCCTCGCTGTTGGGTGCGTGCAAGACTTGTCCTGTCTTGCAATCTGAGTTGGCAGAGAAGAATGCCAAGATTGGTCTCTTGAAGAGGCCAACTCAGGTAGCACATGTGTGGCTAGGTGCGTTCTTTGTGAGGGTTTGGAAATGGAGATCGCTAATGTGAAGCATGACAAGATGCAAACCGAGGAGGAAAACACATCTTGTCATGGGTGTCTAGTGGTGAGCCACAGCTCGGGATGATGATCTCCCAATTCAAGCGAGCTGCTGGAGGTCCTGGTGTAGGTTTTGCTCCGGGTGTTGATATGTCATCTTTTGGGAAGATTGGAGAGTCGAGTGGTCTTAACCCATGTGAGAAGCCCAAGTCCACCACTACTCCCAAGCTACCAAGATTCCACCCAAAGAGCCTCTCAAGCCTAAACCAAGGATGGGGTCTTTGTTGAGCCTCCGAGAGCTCCACCCAAGAAACAATCATGGGCTCCCAAACCAAACCACCTCAAGAACAAGCTGGACACCATGCCACCCATCCAGGAGGAGCTTATGCCACAGAAGGGCAAAGTGATCCACACCCACCACCGTGAGTACCAACAACCCTCTTTGAGAGCGGTGAGGTACCATTGTGAGCACTGTGGCAGAGATGGACACTTCAGTGAGTTCTGCTTTCGGCGCAAGAGAGAGGCGCGTCATGCTAGGGATGAACAATGCGGACATGTACCATCATTTCCATGATGTACATGCGCCGAATGTTTCGAGGAGAGATGCTAGGCCTAGAGGTCCAGAACCTCAAGTTCCCAGGCCTAGGCAGCGGAGAGGACGTGCCCGGCGGGAGCCTACAGTTGTAGGCTATGCACCCCGTGGTAGTGGCTTTGTTGTAGAGCGTTTTCCCCCACCGCGTTTTGAGTATCGCGATGGACGCTCTTCCCTTAGCGGACCACGTTTTCCTCAACGTGGTGGTCGCTTCCCCCGTAGGCGTGCTAGGAATGGTTTTTCTTCTAACCGTTCTTTTAAGCAGCCGGCCCAACACTGGTATTCTCCTTACTTCACTAACCCCAGTGTTGGATCGTATGCTCACCCTATGTCTTTTTATTGATGAAGGTAAAACGATTGGAGAACATTTGGTTGGTGGATTCCGGTTGCTTGAGGCACATGACCGGAAACGCCAAGTGGTTCTCCAGTCTTAGTCCAGTCGCCGGGAAGGAATTTATCACCTTCGGCGACAATAGCAAAGGTAAGGTTTTGTCTCGTGGGTCGGTGTGAGTTAATGAGCACTTTGTGTTGCGCGATGTTGCTCTTGTTTCTAACTTGCATTTTAACCTTCTTTCTGTTTCGCAACTCTTTGACGACGACTATGAGATTCATTTTAAGCCGAATCTCAGTCGCATTTTGGACCCTCAGGGCAATCTTGTTTGTGGGATTTCGCCCTTTGGGAAAGTCTTTCGTGCGGATTTCTCGGAGTCTTTTGGCATTTCTCGTTGTCTTGTGGCTGGACCTTCTTCTTCTGATCTTTGGAAGTGGCATAGGAGACTAGGACATTTGAGCTTCGACTTGCTTGCAAGACTTAGTTCACTTGGCCTAATCCGAGGATTGCCCAAGTTATCCGTGGAGAAGGATCTTGTTTGCCATTCTTGTAGACATGGAAAGATGGTTGCCGCTCCCCACCATCCAGTGACTCAGGTCATGACCAAGCGCCCTGGAGAGCTTTTGCACATGGACCTTGTTGGTCCGGCTCGGGTGAGCTCGGTTGGGGGGAAGTGGTATGTACTTGTCGTTGTTGATGACTTTTCGAGATATTCGTGGGTCTTCTTTTTAGCTGAGAACACCGAGACTTTCTCCTTTGTTCGCAATCTGATTTTACGTCTTCAGAACGAGTTCCCTTTTAACTCGATGCGAGCTATTAGGAGTGATAATGGTTCCAAATTCAAGAATTCGGATTTTGAGAAGTTTTGTAACTCTTTGGGTTTGGAGCATCAGTTTTCTTCCCCCTACACACCGCCACAAAATGGTGTTGTAGAGAGAAAGAATCGGACCCTTGTAGAGATGGCCAGGACGATGCTCGATGAGCATAGGACTCCTAGGCGATATTGGGCCGAAGCCATGAGCACTGCATGCTATATTTCCAGTCGCATTTTTCTTCGAGCTTTCTGGAAAAAGACCTCTTATGAGTTGCGTTTTGGAAAACTCCCCAAGGTGAGTTATTTTAGAGTTTTTGGTTGCCATTGTTTTATACTCAAAAAGGGCAACCTGGACAAATTTGAGTCTCGTTCTTCTGACGGTGTGTTTTTGGGTTATGGCACTCACACTCGAGCTTATCGTGTACTTAACCTTGACACTAACCGAGTCATGGAGACATCCGATGTCACCTTCGACGAGACCATGGTTTGTCCTTCTTGTCGTTTTGAGCGTGCAAGTGATCATGAAGTTGGTGAGCCTCTTTTTGATGATGAGGATGAGGGTGCTGAAGGTATGGATGATCCAGCACCCCCTCCACCTGCTGTGCTGCAAGGAGCGGCTTCTACGATGACTCATGGCCCCGACACGTCTTCTTCCTGGGGGCCGTGGGATCCGCCACCCGAGCGGTACCTTTTGTACCTGGGGAGGCACCAGGTGCTGTTGAGGGGGAGATCACGTCTGCACGGGAGGCGCCACGACACATCCAGCACCAACACCCCCCTCGGCAGATGATCGGCAACATTGACGAACGGGTCACTCGGTCCAGGTCTCAAATCTCTCACTTTGCTCATTCTGCTTTTGTGGCTGATTTTGAGCCCCGAGATGTTGGACACGCTTTGACGGATCCGGATTGGGTCAATGCCATGCATGAGGAGTTGGAGAACTTTGAGTGAAATCGGGTTTGGGTTTTAGTTCCACCTCCTCCAGACTGTAAGCCTATTGGGACAAAATGAGTTTTTAAAAACAAGCAAGGAGAGGATGGCCACGTTGTTAGAAACAAGGCCAGGCTTGTAGCGAAGGGCTACAGTCAGAAGGAGGGGATTGACTATGAGGAGGCGTTTGCTCCTGTAGCTCGTTTGGAGGCTATTAGGATATTCTTGGCTTTTGCAACATCCAAAGGTTTCAAACTTTTTCAAATGGATGTCAAGAGTGCCTTCCTAAACGGCTACATAGAAGAAGAGGTTTATGTTGAACAACCCCCCGGTTTTGAAAATCCCAAGTTTTCAAACCATGTTTTCAAACTCCACAAAGCTTTATATGGTTTGAAACAAGCCCCTAGAGCCTGGTATGATAGGTTGAAAACCTTTTTGCTTGCTAAGGGTTTTAAAATGGGATGTGTGGATAAAACGCTTTTTCTCCTAAAGCAAGGCAAAGACACTCTCTTGGTCCAGATTTACGTGGATGATATCATTTTCGGTGGTTCTTCTCACGCCTTGGTTGCCAAGTTTGCAGACACTATGAGCAGGGAGTTCGAGATGAGTATGATGGGCGAGCGAGCTGACTTTCTTTCTCGGATTGCAAATTTTAAGCAATCTCGAGAAGGGACATTTGTGCACCAGGGCAAGTATACCAAGGACTTGCTGAAGAGGTTCGATATGGGTGAGGCCATGCCTCTTCCAACACCCATGTCGACCATGACGGCCCTGGATGCGGACAAGGATGGAGAAGCTGTGGACCAGAAGGAGTACCGAAGCATGATCGGGTCGCTGCTCTACCTGACGGCGACACGCCCGGACATCCAGTTTGCGGTGTGTCTGTGTGCGCGCTTTCAGGCGTCGCCGCGCACTTCTCACCGTCAGGCGGTGAAGCGATTTTCAGGTACCTTCGCTTCACACCTGAGTTCGGGATTTGGTATTTAGCTTCCTCCACCCTCTCCCTTTGTGGTTATTCCGATGCCGATTTTGCTGGTTGTCGCATTGAGCGCAAGTCCACTTCTGGGACTTGCCAATTTATCGGTTCTTCTTTGTATCATGGTCTTCTCGCAAGCAGTCTAGTGTCGCCCAGTCTACCACGGAGGCTGAATATGTTGCTGCGGCTAGCTGCTGTTCCCAGCTGCTTTGGATGATGGCCACTTTGCATGATTTTGGTCTGAGCTTTTCTCGTGTTCCTTTGCTTTGTGACAACACGAGTGCGATTAGCGTTTCTAAGAACCCCGTGCTCCACTCGAAGACCAAACACATTGATGTGCGCTTTCATTTTCTGTGAGACCACTATGAGAAGGGTGATATCGACCTTCGCCATATCGATACTCATCATCAGTTGGCTGATATTTTCACCAAGCCTTTGGACGAATCAACCTTTAATCGGTTGAGGGGTGAGCTTGGTGTGTGTTTCCCCTTTTAGATGGGGGAAACATTTTGGTTCTTGTATCATAAACTGACTATTTTCTCGTTTGTTTTGTCTTCTTTTGCATTTCAGCATACGCTTTTACATTCTGAGCTTCATGTATATAATCTTTAGAATGTGATTATGCTCTATGTAGTATGCTCCGATGCTATATGTTGATACTTGTAGCTTATGCTTTCTGATCACTGATACTTGTTGTGAGCTGAGCTATTTTTGAATGGTGAACCTGCTTAATGAACTTAGAATTGAAAATGTTCACCATTGAGATATGCAACTAGCATGTGTAGGTTGTGTTGAATTCACTCGTGCTTTTCATATATGCTGGGTCGCTATGTCTCTAGTTCTGAGTCTGTCACTTGCTTGGTCTGTTCATATTCTGCCAATAAAAACTAAACCAAGTTTTAAGTGAATTGAAAAGATCGAGATGGGATTGCTTGTAAACATCACAGTTTCGAGATTGTTTCTCATTGCACTTTGAGTTAAACTTGAGCTGTGTAGTGTATGACCGAAACTGTTGCTTTAAGCTTCTGATTGCTTCTGCATAGGCTTCGCACAGTTGAAAAGTTAGGCAATGACAAGCTTTCAACCTCTCGCAATCACATGCTGAAATTTGAACTTGTGTAATCTAAACCGCTGCAACTCCGATAAAATTTTGGATACACAAGTCTATGTTTCATTCTATAGCATGATGATTGAACTGTGCTAGGGGTAGTTCACCTTGTATACATGTTTAGCACTTGACTGATTTCCTGTCTATACATGTTTGGTGCTATTTTGATGGTGAATACCTTTTGGCTAAAAACTGCTCACTTTGCTCATATGTTCATATTTCATATTTGGTGATCAGTTTGAGCCTTCGCTAGCTTGTATGCTTTCCAGAGAGTCGTTGGAGCTATACTGTTTAGAGCATCTTTGCATTTTCTTGACTATATTCCTGAAGCTGCTAACTTGCATTCATATGCATTTTGGAAGGGGGATAACTTCTCTTGTTGGCACTTTTGATGGTGCATTTTCTGAGGGGAAGAAAATCGTTTTCAGTTCCTTTTGCTTGATGGTGCATTTTCAACTAAGGGGGAGAATTTGGACAAATCATGCCTCCCATGTTCAAAGGGTGTGCACCATGCAAGGGGGAGTTTGCTCGTGCTGAATTTTCGAAATTTCCAATTGGTTCGGAGCGCCTTGCTAGTTGTGTTGAGCTTTACCTCTATCTTGAGGGACTAGTTGTCGCATCTTTGCTTCAGTTGGATTCAGTTGGTTTTGAGCTTTTCAGATGGTGTCGAGCTTTCTTGCTAGTTGTGTTGAGCCTCTGTGCCTCTATCTTGAGGGACTAGCATTTTTCTTTGATTTTTCATTTGGCATTTGCTAGCGGTGTTGAGCCTATTCTACCTCTTCTTGAGGGCTAGCTTTACTTTGCTTGGTTGCGTCGAGCCATTGCCCATGTCTTTGGGAACCAAGTTGTTTTGCTCTTTCCACTTGACCTTCTTCGGCTTTGCTATGCTTTGGGTCATTTGGTCGAGTTCTCTGTTCTCCTTCTTCCTCTTTCTATTTCTATTATGATTTGTGTTGGTAGTTGACAATGCACTCATCAAGGGGGAGATTGCGGATACATGGGTGTATGCCGAGTCTGAGTGATGAGTGATTGTCAACTGGGACAATGCGCATGTTCTTTGGCTTGTGTTGTGCAGGTGTCGAGCACGGATACAGTGATCAGAGGCAAGGTGAAGGTCAAGTAGAGACGTGCCCTGCCGATGGGCCGAGTGTGGCGAAGGGCGGACGTGAGGCTTGGACTGAGGGACCGGTGGCCCGAGGATCAGCTGTGGTGGCTGGCAGCCTGGGACAGCGACGAGCGGAGACTTGCGGGCACAGCGTTGCTCGGGTCGAGGACCTCGGGACGTGTGTCGGTGGACGGGGTGCATGGGCGGTGCATCCCCTCTACAGCGTCGGTTTGGTGGTAGAGCCAGAGAAAAACCATCGGGTGGACGGTTTCCAGGTTTGGGCCTCAAAACCTGGGCGCGGATGGTTTCCGAGTTTGGCCACAAAACTCGGGCTGAGGACGGTTTCCAGGTTTGGGCCTCAAAACCTGGGTGCTGCGGGTTTCTGAGTTTGGACCACAAAACTCAGGTGCTGGTGGGCTGGTTTCCCGGTTTGGGCCTCAAAACCGGGGGTTGGTCGTGAAGGCTGGATTCCGGTTTGGGCCTTAAAAGCGGGGGCGAAGTTCGTCAAGAGGACGCAGAGGGTGGCGGCACGTGGCGGCAATCGGTGAGGTTGGTCGAGGCAATGCTACCAGTTGTGCGGGCGTGGCCGTCGGATCCACCTACCATCGAGTTGGTCCAGAATAACCTTAGGGTTTAGCTGGTTCGCTCTGTAAGTAGTTAGGGGTAGAGTGGGAATTAGGAATAGTTAGAATTAGGATAAGTAGGGGAGACACCCACCTCCCCATCTATCTCAGTCATTGCTATTTGCCTTCTAGGTTTTCCTGCTCTCCCTCTCCCTGCTGTAGCGAACTGAGATCCACAGAGAAGAGAACCATACCTCTGTGTCCGTGAGATTTTGAGGAAGTGAGACCGTAATCTCACTGTTGTAGCGTGTGGTAGCCACACGGTTGCAAATTCGTGGTTGTGATTCGCGTTTTGTTCGTGTTCTTCGCGGGTTGCTTTTCTCCATGATTTTCCCGTCGATCAATCTCTTTGTTCATTGCGTCTTTTACAATTCCATTTGAACAGAGATGTCCTAGATCGTGAGGCACTTCTTTTCACCGAAGGAATTCACCTCTAACCTCACGACCTAGTAGATCGATCGATTTTCGTTTCGGGTCAAGTTTTCTTCCCTTTCCCGATTTTCTTCGATTCATCGATTTGGAGATAGGATCGAGCCATGATCTCTTAGAGATAGCTCACTGTCCTCCTTGTGACCTCTCACCAAGTTTGATCCCTAGAGGATTCGTTTTGGGTGAGATCAAGTCAAATCGGTGAACGAACAGTGAAGTATCGGGGGACCGGACGCACGACCACGGGTTGACCGGACGCTCGGTAGTGAGTCCGGTCGATGAATGTGTTAGCTGTTCACTTCTTCGTTTCGACCGGACGCTGGTTTTCTAAACGACCGGACGCATCGCTTGTACTGTTCACTGGGCTTTTACATTGTTGACCGGACGCTCTGTACAAGTGACCGGACGCTCCTCTCTGTGAGTCCGGTCAAGAACAGAGAGGTTCCAGATCGGTTTTTACCCGACCGGACGCGTCCGGTGCTCACTGACCGGACGCTGGCCAGAGTCCGGTTAGAGGTGTTTTTGCGCTGTTACGTTCGCGGTTCGTTCGATCGTTGACAGATTTGGTTTCCGTCTTTTGCGTTGGGTTTCTACGGTTGTGTAGTGTCCCGCGTGTGCTCTCGGAAGCATCCACCCTACACCTAGGGTCGTGGACACTTGCAAGCTCTAGGTTTGCTCTTGGGGTTGATTCTCGGGACAATGGCAACAAGTTTTCGAAAGGAAAATTTGAAGCTCCCATTCACCCCCCCCTTTGGTCGCTTTCTGATTGCACTTTCGATCCTTCAGAAATCCTCCAGATTAGGTCCTAATTTCACCTTAGCAAGTTGAAAGAATTACTCCATTTCTACTACTTTATTCACTAAGCATGATTTCAATTTAAGCATGTGCAACCCACAAAAGCTACAACTTAGACAAGACCAGTTATTCAAACCATAACAATAGCATTTGCATGACATATTTCAAATCTTATTCAGGTTTCAACCTATTTAAGCAGATTTTATCAATTTTATTCATAAAGTGGTTATTTAGGCAAGCATGTGACATTCAAAAGATATAGAATTTAAGAACTGAATGTAAAGTGTAGGCTTGAGACATACCTTATCGGAGCGGGAGTCTCCCCACGCTGGCTTCTTGCTTGGTGAAAGATCTTCTTCTTCTCAGTCGGAGCTCTTGTTCTCATTTATTAAAAGGGAAACTATCTAATGTTGTGAAAAGGGAAACTATCCTATTATGATATTTTATTGTTCTAACTAAGTTAACATATACTTATGCATATAACTAATGATAACTGGTAATTTTTTTTAGTTGCATGCATGACATATGTTATTTATTTGAAAAGGGAAAATTGAAGGAAAAAAAGTAAAACCATACCTTAGGTCCATGGAGTTTCATCCTTATGGGGTGGATCTTCTTCCTTGGGCACTTCATCTCTTAGTACTCCATCGGGTTCTTCTTCTTTGACACCTCTCCCTTGTTATGTGAATCACACAACTCAGGAGGTGGTTCTTTCTTTCTGTCCCACCTTGTTCTTGGGCGCCTCTCTTGGTACGAACGGGTTTTACTACCTGCATGTTAGCGGCATATGCGGGACCACGAGAGAAGGAGAATATTTCCTTCCGCCCTCCTAATGTCATTTGAATTTTACCACTTCCCACACATATGCAAGCATTAACAGTATTCAAGAAGGGTCTACCTAAGATTAGAGGCACATCTTTCCTATTTCCCATATCTAGTATTATGAAATCAGTAGGAACATATGAACCTCTAATATGAACAGGTAAATCATTAACTATTCCTTCTACATAGCAAGTGGATTGATCAGCTAGCACAACATAGGCAGATGTGGATGACATGGGTGGAAAGAACGAGTTTTCATAGAAATCTTTAGATATAATGTTCACACTAGATCCTAAATCACACATGGCATTTTAAAGACTTCACCAAAGATTTAGCATCTAATTATGGGACTACCAGGATCACCCTTTTTAACAGTCATGGTTTGATCTTCATAATAGTTAAAATATTTTATTTCAACCATGTTTGCAGTTTCCATGTCAGGTTTAGCAGGAATTTTGCCAGATTCAAAAGATGGTATGATAGCAGCAAGTTGAGCTAATTGGGTTTCTAACATCTTATTAAAGCTAAGTTGATTTTTCGAGCAGATGAGAAATCTTCCAATTTAGCATTTATATTCTCAAGGGCTTTATCATTCGACATTAATTTCTTATTCAAAAATTCAGTAGTTCTACCTTGAGAGTAGACTAGATTCTTTAAGAACGAGAAATCATCAGAATTATGAAAATTAGAGCGAGGGAATGAATTGTTACCTTGAGAATTTGCAGGTTGATTCCATCCTTGATTTTGTTGACGGAAACTGTTATTGTTGTTGATGAAGTTCAAATCTTCATGTAGCTCGGGGCATTGGTTCCCAGAATGTCCGGTTTCTCCACAGACTTCACAAGTCATGTAGGGTTCCAGAGATTGGACACTCTCTTGTTAGTTCATCTTCTCACAGCTGCACAGCTTCTTTGCCAGCAGGTCCATCTTGGCCACGATCATGTCGGCCTCCTTAAGGGAATGCATACCTCACTTACGGGGCTGCAGTCTCTCGTCATTCCATCCTTGGTTCGACACCATCTTATCTATGAGAGCCTTAGCATCTGCAACATTCAGAGAAAAGAATGCACCGCCGGCGGCGGCATCCAAATGGCTTCTAGAGAGAGGGGTTAGGCCATGGTAGAAGTTCTGGATCAATAGCCATTCCTCCATACCGTGGTGTGGACAAGTAGCGACATACTCTTGCAACCTCTCCCAAGCCTCGGGAATATATTCCTCGGCTTGTTGCGTAAAGCTGGAGATTTTGTTGCGCAGAGCATTCGTCTTGCTCATAGGAAAGAATTTGGCGAGAAAAGCATTGGAACACTTGTCCATATGTCTACAGCGTTGCGATCGGTATAGAACCATTGCTTCGCTTTTCCTAGCAAAGAGAAAGGAAAGAGACGAAGACGGATGGCTTTTGTGTTATCCCCTTAATGGTGAAGGTGCCGCAAATCACCAAAAATTGTTGGAGGTGAGCATTGGCATCCTCATGAGCCATGCCACAGAATGGGCTAGCTTGGACCATCGTGATCAGAGCCGATTTCAACTTGAAATTGAGGTTGGCATCGATCACGTCTGGTCCTATCGCTACATTAGCGGCAGAAGGAGCAGAAAATTCACGAATGGTCTTGTTGGCCATCGTGAAGATAGAACGAGATAAGAAAGAAAGAAGTTGAAGAAGATGAAGGAAAAAGATAAGAAGAACTAAGGAAAGAAAGAATGGGGTAAGATGGGATTCGCTAAGCAGGAGCTTAAGCGAAGATAAATTTGACACGGACTCAACCGATACACCGATTGCCTTCCCCGGCAACGGCGCCAGAAATGCGTGTTGGTAGTTCTTAGCTTCACTAAAGATAGTGCTAGGCAACTATCCCCGGTAACGGCCCAGGAATGCTTGTTGGCACTTGCTAACGTTGTTACTAAGAGTAGACTATAGAGTCTATCCCCGGCAACGGCTTCAGAAATGCTTGAAGCAAGACCGGTCACTATACCTAAAGGAGTGGAGCCAAAGCAGCTATCTACTAATGCCAAGTGGGGTTGTCAATCCCGACACTAGTAGAAGCTAGCTAGAGAGATTGCAATCTACTAGGAGGAGATTCTGCAAGCGCACAGAACTATCGTAGTAGCACTTTGCCTGGGAGTACCAGGTGTCGATTTATTTGATCCCAAGGGAAGGCTAGGGTGGTGTATGAGTTGAGACAAGGAGGGGATGAGAGTCGAAGAAATAAGAAAAAGGAAAAGGGGAGAAGGGAAGATGAAAGGCTAGAAAGAATATATGGGTGGATAGGTAAGGATGAAATGGATGGCTAAGGTAAGGTGGATAACTAGATGGATAAAGAGAATAGGATAACTAAAGATAACTAAGATAACTAACTACTAGCTAATAACTACTCCTAGATAACCACAGAGCAAGATAACTACGAAGCAAGATAGTTACGAAGCAAGGCAGGCAAAAGACAATAAAGTAACTAAGTTGAGTATAGTTTTATTCCTATCTTGTCAAGTATCGAGGCGTACTAGCCTTTACCACTTACTTAGGTTGAACGCTAGCACAACGAGCCTTACTGTTAAACTGGGCCAACTACGTGGTGGAATTCAAGGCGCACAGGGCTGTCACCACCTGCTTGCTACCACAGCTATCCGGGGGTCCAGCCGTATTTGAAGGTAAGTCTATAACTAAGCACCACGCTTAACTATATTCTAACTATCTCTACCCTAGCTTTGAATAGAGACACCCTTGCGGACGTCAGAGCAAATACTTGACTTAATAAGATAAACACTAAACTGAAGGACCGAAAGTGCTACCAGAAAGCGACCAGAGGGGGGGGTGAATGGGAGCTTAAATTTCTTTTCAGAAATTAATAGCCTCGTCCTAGAAAATCAACCCCAAGAGCAGAACCGACGTGCGTGATGTCCATGACCCAAGAGAATGGGTGGAGTTCCCTAGGAACACAGCGGGACACCAAAAAAATTTCCTCACCCAAGTTCACGCAAGTCAACTAGTGACAGGATGGGCTTTGGGTAACCTCAACCTCCCCCGAGCAACGCGAGGGGGATTCAGGCGTTTTCACAAAGCGTGAAGTCCTATTTTCTGTAGAGCACAGAGTTAGGAATCCAACGCAACAAGCGGATCTCAAATCGAAAGTCGAACGAACAAACTGCGGACGAAACTGCGCGGACTCAGCATCGGACGCTGGCAGCGTCCGATGACCAACCAACGGACGCGTCCGATGCAAACAGGGCGAATCTGGAACCTCACTGCATAGGCATCGGATGCTGCTACAGTGAAACAGTAGCGTCCGATGCTCGACCTCCGGCGCGTCCGATGGCAACGGACGCTCCGATGGTCAGCGTCCGATGCTCCTTTAAAATCACTGTCAGCTGACACATGGCAACGGACGCTCCGGTGTGACGAACTCAGCGTCCGATGCTCCCAGGTTCAGCGTCCGATGGTCTCGAAACAGCACTGTTCTTCCGCAAAATTCACTCGATCTCCTCCGAATCAAAAGCACTAAGGCCTAGACTTGGTATGAGGAGTTCCAAGGATGTTAGTGAGCTATCCCAACGGAATCATGGCTCGAACCTAACTCCAAATCGGTGAATTGGAAGAATTCGGGACTAAGGAGCAAAAACCGATCCAAGACTAAAATCGCTCGATCTCCTAGACCGTGAGGTTAGAGGTGAATTCCTTTGGTGGAAGAAGTGCCTCACGATCTAGAACAACTTGGTTCAAACGGATTTCCAAAAGACGCACTGAGCAAAGAGATCGATCGACGGGAAAATCGTGGCAAAAAGCAATCCGTGAAGAACACGAACAAAACGCAAATCACAACCATAAATTTGCAACCGTGTGGCTACCACACGCTACAATAGTGAGATTACGGTCTCACTTCCTCAAAATCTCATGAACACAGAGGTATTGTTCTCTTCTCTGTGGATCTCAGGTTCGGTACAGCAGGGGAGTGGGAGAGCAGGAAACCCTAAGTGCGAAAGAGCAAATGACTGAGATAGATGGGAGGAGGGTGTCTCCCGACTACTTATCCTACTACTAGCCTAAGTCTATTTCCTACTCTACCCCTCTCTATTCTAATTACAGAGCGAACCAGCTAAACCCTAGGGTTATTCTGGACCAACTCGGTGGTAGGTGTATCCGACGGCCACGCCCGCAAAAAGCGTGCCTCGACGCAACCTCCGGATCGCCGCCACGTGCCGCCCTCGCTCTGCACCCCCAGTTTTGTGGCCCAAACCGGGAAACCAGCCTTTTCAGCAAACCCCCAGTTTTGAGGCCCAAACCAGGAAACCAGCCCACCAGCTTCTGAGTTTTGAGGCCAAACTCAGCAAACCCTCAGAGCCCAGGTTTTGAGGCCCAAACCTGGAAACCGTCCTCAGCCCGAGTTTTGTGGCCAAACTCGGAAACCATCCGCACCCAGGTTTTGAGGCCCAAACCTGGAAACCGTCCACCCGATGGTTTTTCCCTGGCTCTACCACCAAACCGACGTCGTAGAGGGGATGCACCTCCCGTGCACCCCGTCCACCGACACGTGTCCCCGAGTCCACGACTCAGGCAACACATGACCGCAAGTCTTCGCTTGTAGCTGCCACAGGCTGCCAGCCACCACAGCTGATCCTCGGGCCTCTGGTCCCTCAGTCCAAGCCCCACGTCCGCCCTTCGCCACTCTCGGTCCATCGGCACGGCACGTCTCTACTTGACCTTCACCTCGCCTTCGATCACTGCATCCGTGCTCGACACCTGCACAACACAAGCCGAAGAACATGCGCATCATCCCAGTTGACAATCACTCATCACTCAGAGACCCGGCATACACCCATGTATCCGCATAAACTAACTAAGCAACCTATTGACAAAGATCAAACACTAAGCTCACTAGACATTAACTACTATGGCTAAGTGAATTAAACTGTAGGATAGCTAGGCACTCAAGCAATCAATCAAGTATACCACTCAATACTGATAAGTAGAATAAATTAATACTTGAAATGATGAATGAAGGACCGAAAGTGCCAACAGAAAGCGACCAGAGGGGGGGTGAATGGGAGCTTCAAATTTTCCTTTTGAAAACTTGTTGCTACTGTCCCAAAATCAATCCCAAAAGCAAACTCTAAAGCTCGCTAGTGTCTACGACCCTAGTGATAGGGTGGATGCTTGCAAGAAGCACAGCGAGACACTACACGACTCTAGAAACACAATGCAAAAGTCGGAAATCGAAACCAACAACGGACGAGCGAACCGCGGACGAAAATGCGCAACACACTCACGACCGGACTCTGGTCAGCGTCCGGTCAGCAGGGACCGGACGCGTCCGGTCACACAAAACCAGATTTGGGACCTTACTGTGTTGGACCGGACTCTAATGAAGCAGAGCGTCCGGTCACAGCCTGTGCGTCCGGTTAGTAGAAAAATCCCGATGAACAGTACCCAAGACACGTCTGATCGCTGAGAGACTGTGCGTCCGGTCGAAAGCAGGAAGAACACAGTGATCACATTCAACGACCGGACTCACTGACCTAGCGTCCGATCAGTACGAGTGGAGCGTCCGGTCACCCCGACAATGGACAGTTCGTTCACCAATTCAACTCGATCTCACCCAAAAACAAATCCTCTAGGGATCAAACTTGGTGAGAGGAGTCACAAGGTGGATAGTGAGCTATCTCTAGGAGATCATGGCTCGAACCTATCTCCAAATCGGTGAATCGAAGAAATCCGGGTGAGGGGTGAAAAGCTTGACCCGAAACCAAAATCGATCGATCTCCTAGACCGTGAGGTTAGAGGTGTATTCCTTCGGTGGAAAGAAGTGCCTCACGACCTAGAACAACTTGGTTCAAACGGATTTGCAAAAGGTGAACCGAGCAAAGAGATCAAGCGACGGGAAAACATGGAGAAAAAGGATTCCGCGAAGAACACGAACGAAATGCGAATCACAATCATGAATTTGCAACCGTGTGGCTACCACACGCTACAACAGTGAGATTACGGTCTCACTTCCTCAAAATCTCACGGACACAGAGGTATTGTTCTCTTCTCTGTGGATCTCAGGTTCGCTACAGCACGGGGGTGGGAGAGCAGGAACCTGGAAGGCAAAATAGCAAATGACTGAGATAGATGGGGAGGTGAGTGTCTCCCCGTACTTATCCTAATTCTAACTATTCCTAATTCCCACTCTACCCCTAACTACTTACAGAGCGAACCAGCTAAACCCTAAGGTTATTCTGGACCAACTGGTGGTAGATGGATCCGACGGCCACGCCCGCACAACTCGTAGCGTTGCCTCGACGCAACCTCCTGATTGCCGCCACGTGCCGCCATCGCTCTGCACCCCCGGTTTTGTGGCCCAAACCGGGAAACCAGCCTTTCCAGCCAACCCCCGGTTTTGAGGCCCAAACCGGGAAACCAGCCCACCAGCATCTGAGTTTTGAGGCCCAAACTCAGCAAACCCGCAGCGCCCAGGTTTTGAGGCCCAAACCTGGAAACCGTCCTCAGCCCGAGTTTTGTGGCCAAACTCGGAAACCCTCAGCACCCAGGTTTTGAGGGCCAAACCTGGAAACCGTCCACCCGATGGTTTTTCTCTGGCTCTACCACCAAACCGACGCCGTAGAGGGGATGCACCGCCTGTGCACCCCGTCCACCAACACGTGTCCCCAAGTCCACGACTCAGGCAACACATGACCGCAAGTCTTCACTTGTTGCTGCACAGGCTGCCAGCCACCACAGCTGATCCTCGGGCCACCAGTCCCTCAGTCCAAGCGTCACGTCCGCCCTTCGCCACTCTCGGTCCATCGGCACGGCACGTCTCTACTTGACCTTCACCTTGCCTCTGATCACTGTATCCGTGCTCGACACCTGCACAACACAAGCCAAAGAACATGCGCATCATCCCAGTTGACAATCACTCATCACTCAGAGACTCGGCATACACCCATGTATCCACAATCTCCCCCTTGATGAGTGCATTGTCAACTACCAACACAAATCATAATGGAAGCAAAAAGAGGAAGAAGGAGAAGAGTGAACTCAACCAAATGACCCAAAAGCATAGCAAAGGCCGAAGAAAGTCAAGTGGAAAGAGCAGAACAACTTGGTTCCCAAAGACATGGGCAACGGCTCGACGCAACCAAGCAAAACAAAGCTAGCCCTCAAGAAGAGGTAGAACAGGCTCAACACCGCTAGCAAGAAAACTCGACACCAATTGAAAAATCAACTGAACATCAAGCAAAACAAAGCTAGCCCTCAAGAAAAGGTAGAACAGGCTCAACACCGCTTAGCAGATACCGATCGAAAAATCGAAGCAAATGCTAGTCCCTCAAGACAGAGGCACAGAGGCTCAACACAACTAACAAAGAAGGCTCGATACTAAAACCGGCCAATCAGGAAGCAGCAAAAACTCCCCCTTGAATAGTGCAAACAACCAAGAAGGCTCCCCCTTAGTTCAAACAGAGGGTAATGATTTGCAATTTCTCCCCCTTAGTTGAAAATGCACCATCAAAAAGTGCCAACACACAGATTTCTCCCCTTCCAAGATGCATATGAGTCAAAAATGCAAGTTAGCAGCTTCAGGGATATAGTCAAGAGAATGCAAAGATGCTCTAAACAGTATAGCTCCAACGACTCATTGGAAAGCATACAAGCTAGCGAAGGCTCAAACTGATCACCAAAAATGCAATATGAACATACGAGCAGAGTGAGCAGTTTTGAGTCAAAAGGTATTCATCATCAAAATAGCACCAAACATGTATAGACAGGAAAACAAGTGCTAATCATGTATACAAAGTGAACTACCCCTAGAAAAGTTCAATCATCATGCTATAGAATGAAACATAGTCTTGTGTATCCAAATTTTATCGGAGTTGCAGCGGTTAAGATTTCACAAGTTCAAGATTTCAGCATGTGATTGCGAGAGGTTGAAAACTTATCATTGCCTAACTTTTCAACTGTGCGAAGCCTATGCAGAAGCAATCAGAAGCTTAAAGCAACAGTTTCGGTCATACACTACACAGCTCAAGTTTAACTCAAAGTGCAATGAGAAACAGTCTCGAAACTGTGATGTGTTGACAAGCAATCCCATCTCGATCTTTACAATTCACTTATCTTGGTTCAAGTTTTATCTTAGAGTATGAACAGACCAAGCAAGTGACAGACTCAGAACTAGAGACATAGCAACCTAGCATATATGAAAAGCACGAGTGTATTCAACACATCCTACACATGCTAGTTGCATATCTCAATGGTGAACATTTTCAAGTTTTATGTTGGTTAAGCAGATTCACCATTCTAAAATAGCTCAGCTCACAGTATGTATCAGTGATCAGAAAGAGCATAAGCTACAGCATCAACATAAAGCATCGGAGCAAAGACTACACAGAGCATAGTTACATTCTTCAGACTATATTCATGAAGCTCAGAATGTAAAAGCGTATGATGAAATGCAAAGATGCATGAAGAACCTTAAAGAAGTTAAACCAACTGAAAAACACAAAGTCAGTGTATCATACAAGAGTCAAAATGTTTCCCCATCTAAAAGGGGAAACACACACCAAGCTCACCTCTCAACCGACTAAAAGTTGATTGGTCCAAAGGCTTGGTGAAAATATCAGCCAACTGATGATGAGTATCGACATGGCGAAGGTCGATATCACCCTTCTCATAGTGGTCTCGCAAAAAATGAAAGCGCACATCAATGTGTGTGACGGAACCTCCTGGATTATTAAGGCCCACGTATACTTGTCCTTGTCCTACAGACCTCGGACAGTCATATACTGTGCCCCAATAGCCCAAAAGACCCACCACGTGTCATCGGGTAACCCGACTCATCCACGTTTCCTTACCTTCCCAGGATCATTGCAAGAGTCATTGCAGTATTACAACATTTCACAAATAATATACATCGGAGATGAAAGAGCGGAAGTATTACACCATAAGTTTTACAAACCAGATGTTCAAACTTATGTCGTTATTACAAACCAGTTTCAAACTTTGTTCTAGCTAGTGGAAGTAGCATTACTAAAACTGTATAACACACAAACAACCCGCCTAAGGGTTGCACTACTCCTCCCCGGACAAGTCCTCCTCAACGACTGTCACGCAACAAGCCTTAAAGCAAGGCTGCTCGTGAACCTCACCTGCAACAGGGGATTAACAAACCCTGAGTACGAAGGTACTCAACAAGGCTGACCCGACAAGAGAAGAGACGAAACAGGTATGCTGGCTTGGGTAGGCTCAACAGAATTTTTCATTTGCATAAAAGCTTACTAAAGTAGTCCTAGATCCAAATTTTACTTAATCCTTTAAGTACTTGGTAAGAACAGAAAGTGAACATTAGTGAAAGGTCATCATCATTCTTTCATAAACCAGTTCCATTTTCATTCTACGGTGCGGGTCGAAAGATTGAGTCTCCTTAACCGAGGAGCACGACGATTCGAACCGATTCAACCAGATCTGGGAGTTTTCCACGATCATACGATATATGTAGACCCGTGATCACACATATACCAACCCCAACCTCGGATCCTCCAAACAAGACCGGGTCCGCGCCACCCGAGAGTACTTGTACACCTCCAATCCGGGACTTCGACCCACGAGGGTAGCTAGTACTCCCGCCATCTCTCCACTCCCAGTGCGCGATTAGCCGTTCTCATTTAAGAACCACCAAGGCAGGGCTTACCGTAGCATATGATCGGTACTTCACAGTTTCTCAATCTAGCAGGCCAACAACGGTTAACCCTAATCGACACATCCGGGTTACCCTGCATCTAATCCAAGGATCGATGCAGGTGCCCGTCTGGCCTTAACCATCATTCTTTCTCATTATCATTGCAAAACGATAAGCATTGAAAACATTTCGCAAAAGCTTTATGAAGCAAGGCTAAGCATTTCTATCAGTGGCCTAAAACAGGTATCAAGGAATGATATATCGATAACAAGGTTGATCATGCATCAACAGGTTTAAAGCATTTATTTGATAAACATTTAATGCATCAGGTTATCGAAAGTAAGTGTAATTGTAAATCCAAGGAAATGGTTAAATGCACCGGGGCTTGCCTTCGTTAATCGGGAGAGTCTGGAACTCCTGGTAATCCGGATCAATTGGATACTCTGAAGTTTCCGGACCAACCTCGCTCGGACACTCGAACACTTCGGAAGCTACACGATAATAGAGTGCATGCTTAAAGCAATGCTCATGACATAATCATGGTAAAGATGGAAATTTTCTAAGCTATGATATATAACTTAAAACAATTTTCTCTCACGGTAAAATTTATTTTCTCCAGCAGAGCTCAAAATTTTTGTGAAGATATATTTTCACCTAAAAACAGTGCCAAAAAAGTAGTTTCATGATTTTTGGACATTTAACTAGGCCTACAAAAAAACATCAAAGTCCATTTATTAAATAAAAGCCATATTTAAATCAGTTTCAAAATTTGTTCAAAACTCAAGTTTTATATTTTTCTTAAATATTAGGCAGCTTGAGAAAGCTACACAAAAATTTTCACAATTTTTTGGAGCTTCCTACAAAAAGATATCAAAAAGACAAAACTCAAAACTATACCCAAAAACTGGAAAAAGAAAAACACCTTTCTCTCACTGACAGGGGACCCCAGACATCAGGTTCTCTTACTCCGCTTCGCCCGAGGCCAGCAGGTTCCCCTTCTCCGCCTCGCCCGAGGCCTTCTCCGCCTCGCGCCGAGGCCTTCTCTGCCTCGCGCCGAGACCTCTCGCCGAAGGCTTTGACCGAACGCGCGCCTACGTTGACCGACCTGCAACCTCATCGCCGACGAGGCCTCTGGCGACGGCGAGGCTTTCCACATCTTCGCCTGGATCTCGCGCACCGATTCCACTCTTTTCCCGACCTCGCACTCACTCGCTTCCGAGCGGACGACGGCCATGGCGGCTCGGCCATACCGAGCACGGCGGCGACACGACGCTCCGGCTGCTAGGGCTCGGTAGCGACCTAGCCGAGGGTGGCATCGCACTTGGGCACTTACCGCGACCGTGACGTGCACCTAAACTTGCTCAGAGACGGCTCCAAGCAACCTGGCCCATGCTGGCGGCCATGGCGGCGCTTGCGCCGACGGCAAGCCACGCGGACCGATCACGGTGGCCCGGTAGAGACTAAACTAGGAAGCGCAACACAACAAGGAGCTCAAGACGACTACGGTGCTCACCTTGCCTTGCTTCGAGGAGCACTGGACCAAGGTTGGCGACGGCGGCGGTGATGGCGGAGCTTGTACCGGCAGCAACCGTCGCGGACTGGTCAAGCCCGAGTGGTAGAGACCTCAGGAGCGAGCGGACCGTGACTTACATCACCAGACGAAGCTAAAGCACTACTTGATTTGGCCGGAGGAGCTCTGGCTGACCGCGACCACGACCAAGGTACCTGTGATGGCACCCGGCCGGTGACGAAGAAGATGACTGTGGCGGCGGCGATTGCAAGCTCTCGGGTTTGGGTTAGCTAGCTCAGGAGTAGCAAGGAATGCAGGCGGAGCTATAGGGAGGATGGAGAGTGCGGGGACGCAACGACGAGGGAGTGAGAGCTCTCCGGAGCTTTGCCAGAAAACAGAGCAGGAGAGGGAGGAGGTGGCGGGTGCAGGTGAAGAGAGGGTTGGGGAGCTCTCGGAGTTTGACACCGCACGGAGTGAAGCAAGCGGCAAGCAGCTGCGCGGCCGGACATGCGGAGACGGGCTGAGGTGCCCACGCTACGGCGAGGCGGCGGCCCCTGCTGCTCCGGCAGGTACTTCCCCCCCCCTACTGTAGCTACAGGAACAGATTTACCCCCTTTCACAAAACTCTAGATTTTTGTACTGCACGACCAAAACTCCAAAAACCAAAGTTGCTCCAAACTTTGCATTCTACAAGTTTGCTTTAAGAACCAAAGTCAAATTCTGCCTGAATTTTGAAATAGAGTTCAAACTCAAATTTGGATCAAACTGAATTCCAAAATTACTTTTGAATTTTCTGAACAACTTCAAATTTCACCAAAATATGAACTGTAGAGCTTGAAAAGTTGTACAACTTTGCTTTAAAAACACTTGGGCTGATTTCAAATGGAAATAAGTCAATTGGATCAAAACAGTTCAAATTGACTTCAAATTAGAAATTTGAAAAGGGGACAGATTTAGGGTTTTGCAGTAAAAGCAAAATTACTTTTAATTTTTCAATGACACTTGAAAAATGGTCAATGTATGAAATGTTCCTTTTGAAATTCTCTACATCTTTGATGTAGATCTGAAACTCAGATCTCAAGTAGTTTTTGAAATGCAAGATTAAAATCAAAAGGGGACCATTTCCAGGGTTTGAATAAACTCATAATTACTTGGAATTTTGTACAGAAACTTTGAAAACTTTGAAAACCAAAGTTGTACCTCTTCTCAAGATCTACCAAAAAGCTTTTAGGGTCAACCCCTAAATAGGTATAGATTTTGAGTTAACTAAAAAGGGCTAGTTAACTTATATAGGAATTTAATGATTTTCCCACTTTTAAGCTAAATGAATTTTACATCCTTTTGACTTGTTGAACTTGGTTTCATGCCTTTACATGACTATAGTCAAATAGGAATGAGCACAAGTTATTTCATAATGACATTCCAAATTAAGGTTTTGAGTTATAACACAAGCATAAACAAAGATGCTCACATTAGGAATTAAACTCATTTTAGTGAATGCATCTCAAGGTGAGCTAGCACATGATGCTATGGAATGCTTATGATGGCATGACAATATTTTATTCATGTAAACACCTGAGGTGTTACAGTATGATTAGTATATGAGCATATCCTAAAGGTAGGGACAACCAACATAGCAACATGACAAGAAATATTCTTAGAAAGTCTATTCCCCAAGCTTGGATTTTGCACAAATCAAGATTGGATGAATGTAATTCAATGTTGCATGATGATTGGTGTGACATACCTTGTGTTTGTTGTTCCTTCGTTCTTTTCTGCTCCAGACCTGGAAAGGTTAGTGACAAGAATACCCGAAGGAATATTTTCATAATTATATTTCTATGCTCATTACAAGGACAGTGCAGCAGAAAGGTAGGCATAGCTCATAACCTGGTATTATGATGGGGTATAAGGATTCTACTAGTTATAGCTTGCTCATGGGGTAGTGATAGATAAGAGTGGAATTCAAAAACAACATTCATAAGAATGAAAACAAAAATAATGAAAAGACTGGGACAAAAAGAAAAAAGATAAAAGTATAGTACAAGTTTAAACTTAAGACTTAAGATGATCTACCGGTTCCCTGGCAACGGCACCAGAAATGCTTGTTGGTATAAATTAACGCACACTCTACTTTATCTGCAAGCGCACCGATAAAATCTACCGATGTAGCACTTCACTGAAGTAACCCAGTTTTAATATCGAACCCAAAGGAACGGATAGTGTTAAGTCTTAAAGTGTAACCCCTCAGTAGCTAACAAGGATGAAGAATCTAGAAGTATAGAGGGGATCACTAAGGTTGTCTAATTCCAATTTAAGAGTGATATGTTTATATTATTCTTAGTGGAGAAGTTGCCATAAAAGGTCACAAACAGAGTATGAGTCTTTTATGCAAATGTATAATCCTACCGAGCCTACACACGGGTAAGTGGACTATAGAAGAATTAACAAGGCTATAAGAGTCACCCTTGCGAACAACCACTACTACCGGTGTTATAGGAGGCATTTATATATGAGCTATCAAGTCTAAGCACCACGCTTACACTATCCAACTACTCTAACTCTAGAATGACAAGAATTAATGTACTCAAAAGAGAGTCATAAACCTTAAGAATAATAAGAACAATGGCTCAAACTTAAATATAGACGTTGATTACCGAAACAATCGCTGAAACAAGTTGAAGATGAACTTGAATCCACAGGTACAAGATGAAGAAGTTGATCCGACAGGCCGGAGCTCCTTCTTGATCTCTTCCTCTCTCTCTCTCTCTCTTCTAGTTCTAGTATAAGACTAGGTTCTAAACCTAAACTAGAGCGGTAACTAGTCTTCTACTTCAAAAGCTGGCTCTTGAAGTCTCTTCTAGGGTTTCTGAATGAGGCGTAGACTTTTCTGAATAGAGACTTGATCTTCCCTGGGGCCTGGGGGCCTGTTTATATAGCCCTGAGGGATCAACCGCGACCGTTAGATCAAACCGACTTCACGTAGGGCTGAGATGGATCCTCAAAGGCGGTGGAGGAAGCTTCCAGAAGACGGAGTCCAGCAGGCCCAGGGGGAGACCGACCGGTCTAAGGGTGGGACCGGTCGGTCCCACCTGGCGGCCTCTCGGGGTTTCCCGGTCTAAGGGTGGGACCGGTCGGTCCTCTGGTGTCCTCTAGGTCCTTCTGGAATATTCCTGACGTGCCGGTTGCATTATCTCGCGTTGGTTTCCTTCTAGGGGAAGCAATCAGTGTTGGTTTTCCTGTTTAGTCCCTGCTGAATCACAATCCACCAAAACTCGTGGAATATTGTCAATTAAAACCCTAAACCTTTTTTGGTGATTGAATTCATGCCCTTTTCATATTTATTTATCCTGTAATTTTGATAGATAACCAGTGTCAACAATCCTACAGTGTGCTTCTTGGAAGGGATTGGATCCATGCCAATTGTTGCATTCCATCTACCATGCATCAAAATATAATTCAGTGGATCGGTGACACCGTGGAGTTGGTACCAGCCGATTCAACTATTAGTATTACTTATTCAGATCCTAATGTTTGGAACTTCGATAACTTTGAGTGCTTTTCCGGAAAGATTCTTGAAGAAGACTTTCTCAAGACACTTGACGATAGTCAACAGCCGATCTAAGCAGTCGGCTTCAAAAAATGTTTCTGGTAAATTAGCCCACTGACGAAGATTTGCATCGGCACCATGGTTATAACGAGCTAAGGCCAATGTAGTGTTAGATAGTCAAGTTTATTTCTGTTTAAAGTTTGAGCGAAAGATTGCTTTGCTTAACTTTATAGCCGATACTAATGTATCACCTTCAGAACAAAAATAGTCGATATGTATGTATCGTCTTTTGATATCTAATTAATAGCCGATACTAAGGAAGTATCTCCTTTAGAACATTTAATGAAGAAACAAATCAAAAGGAAGAATCTTGAAAAGCTCAGCAACAACGCAAAGGATGTCAAGCAGCAATATTTAACAGAATTATTTGAAGCCTGACGATGCAGGGACAGACTTGTTGTTCAGCTTGTTCGGCCACCAAGCCGGATATACAAAAGAAATATTAAAACACAAATTAATCTAGATGCAGCTTGTTCAGGAGGTCCTCCAGGTGCGACACCTCCGTTAGGGCGAGCCCCAGGGGTTGGAATTCCTCCACCAGCTCCCTGAAGTCCTCCCTCGTCCTGGCGCCGATGAAGGAGGAAGAGACTTCCCCAGAGATCTCGGCACCGCTGAGTTCGGCTCCAGCGAGGGCGAAGGTGGCGCCGTGGCAGATGGCATGTAGGGCCAGCTCCCTGATGCGCGTCCCGACATCGTCCAGACGCGCCCTCAGATTGTCTTCCCGGGCATTCACAAAGTCGGCAATCGTCGTGGCTCGTCCAGGGAGCCAGTCGAGCTGCTGTTGAAGTTATACAGTGGATAAAAGAGACTAAATTTGAAAAGGATAGCCGATTAAATCAAATCAAAGAACAAATCGGCTAAGTATTTAAACAAGCATGTAAGGAAAATGGACCTCGGGCCATTTAACTTCGGATTTTGATGTTTGATGAACAACATAACCAAATTGGACTAATGCATTTGCAAGTGTTTGTTTTATAGTCCAATAGGGTGCAAATGTGACTTGGACAAAGGCTATGTGATGATCCAATGATCAACACCTCAAGCAAGATATTAGAAGCTCAGTAGAAGACCCTCAAGTCCAAGGCACAAGAATGGAACCAAAACGGCGCAAGAAATCGTGAAGAAACGAAAATAAAGGGACATCGGACGCTGCCCACGCAAGCATCGGACGCTCCGTTGGTAAACCCTAGCTCGTGTCAGCGCCAGCAGAGGCATCGGACGCTAAAGACCGAGGCATCGGACGCGACTGTGACACCGTGCAAACCTGCACAGCGAACATCGGACGCTCCGTTGCCAACATCGGACGCTACAGGACCCTGCGTCCGATGACCATGCAGAGAGGTTCCAGAGAGGCTCTGGCAGCATCAGACGCGTCCGTTGATCAGGCATCGGACGCTAACTAGCCGTTGCGACACAGTGCCAGGCTGGCATCTAGCCGTTAAAGGAGCATCGGACGCGTCCGATGGTCGCGACTGCAGCGTCCGATGCTGCGCAGTCAGACCACCTTTGGTGCTCAACGGCTCTATTTGCTTGGGGCTCTATATATACCCCCATGGCCGGCCAAAACAATAGGGTTGGAGCTCAAGGAAGTGTACCAAGTGTATAGACACATATTTAGTTGCTCTAGCCACCAAAGTGCTCATGTGATATACTAGATGATTAGTATAGGTCCTTTGCGAAGTGCTTAAGCTAGTTAGACCACCGCTATGCGCTTGCTCTAGGTGTTAGGCCTAGTGTTTAGTGAGGTTGAATACCTCTTACCTACAGGTGCTTGCGCGCACCATTGTTGTACATCGGCAGGGCTTGTAGTCTTGCGAGATCACACCAACCGAGTTTGTGGTGTGGCCGCCTCTGTTGATGGTCCTTAAACACCTGTTTTACCATCAACATTTTAACCTAAAATTCACCAAAAAGACATGAAATGTAGTCAAATAGGTTTCAAACTAACCAAATTCCACATGTCCATAGATTTTTATTTGAATGCAGGATTTGGACCAAATTTGGAGAATGGACCCACCAGGAGACGAGCCCACTCACCAGGACCCATTTGGGCCCAAGTGGGGTGGCGCCCGCCAACCAGAGGTGGCGCCCGCCACCCAAATGTGGGGCCCACCACATGGAGAGGCCCAACTCTCCCCCTTTGCCACGTCACTGATCCGTGTGACCATGCCAAGGCCAGATCTTGGCCCTTGGTCACTAGGTCAGTGGCATCGGAGGGCTCAGGATGGAATGGCGTGGATCAAGACCAAATGGCGGTTACTCAGACATGCAACCGACCTAACCACCGCCTCCCTGGAGCTCCTAGATGCCGTTGAAGCAAAGGTGGTGCATCCAACGGTGATGGGGGTGGCGACCGCCACCTAGGGCTGGCGCCCGCCACTAGGGTTAGCCCTAGGTCGGTTGGCTGCCCCCTATAAGTACCCCCTCACTCCACAAGGCTATAAATACCCCCTGAGGCATCACTTCATTCATATCCAGTACCATCCCAAAAGAAAGCAACACCAAGCAAGAGAAGCAGAGAGCAAGTTAAAAGCTCAGAGAGCTTAGGCAAGTAGGTTAGCTAGTAGAGAGAGTATAGCTCTAGTGCCCTTGCTACAGCGCGGCTCTTAGTTTAGCACAGCTCAGCCTAAGTCCTTGGTAAAAGTAGCGTAGAGCTTGCTAAGAGAGAATCGGGTGCGGGCGACTGGCATCGGAGGCCGGTTGATTTGCCGGCGTCTCTGGTCTGGTTTGCTCTCTTGTATCTCAGGTACATTTATCTTTATCTCAGTATTACTTTAAGCATTACTTTCAGTATTACTTTATCAAGTACCTTGAGTGTGACCTAGCTATCCTACAGTTCAATTCACTTAGCCATAGTAGTTAATCTCTAGTGTGCTTAGTGATTGATCTTTGCCAATAGGTTGCTTAGTTAGTTTAGTATTTATCTTATTAAGTCAAGTATTTGCTCTGACGTCCGCAAGGGTGTCTCTATTCAAAGCTAGGGTAAAGATAGTTAGAATATAGTTAAGCATGGTGCTTAGTTATAGACTTACCTTCAGATATGGCTGGACCCCCGGATAGCTGTGGTAGCAAGCAGGTGGTGACAGCCCTGTGCGCCTTGAATTCCACCACGTAGTTGGCCCAGTTTAACAGTAAGGCTCATTGTGCTAGCGTTCAGCCTAAGTCAGTGGTAAAGGCTGCCTCGATACTTGATAAGATAGGAATAAAACTTTACTTAACTTAGTTGCTTTATTGACTTTTGCCTGTCTTGCTTCGTAGTTATCTTGCTTCGTGGTTATCTAGGAGTAGTTATTAGTTAGTAGTTAGTTATCTTAGTTACCCTTATTTACCATCTATCTATCTAGTTATCCACCTTACCTTAGCCATCCATTTCATCCTTACCTATCCACCCATATATTCTTTCTAGCCTTTCATCTCCTCTCTTCTCCCCTTTTCCTTTTTCTTATTTCTTCAAGTCTCATCCCCTCCTTGACTCGACTCATACACCACCCTAGCCTTCCCTTGGGATCAAATAAATCGACACCTGGTACTCCCAGGCGAAGTGCTACTACGATAGTTCTATGCGCTTGCAGAATCTCCTCTTGGTAGATTGCAATCTCTCTAGCTAGCTTCTACTAGTGTCGGGATTGACAACCCCACTTGACATTAGTAGATAGCTACTTTAGCTTCATTCCTTTAGGTATAGTGATCGGACTTGCTACAAGCACTTCTGACACCGGTGCCTGGAATAGATTCCATAGTCTACTCCTAGTAACGACGTTAGCTAGTGTCAACAAGCATTTTTGGGCCATTACCGGGGATAGCTGCCTAGCTCTATCTTTAGTGAAGCTAAGAACTACCAACAGCCTCCGTGTACCGAAGGGAACAAGGCCCACGGCGTTTCGGCCGGAAGCTTGATAGTGAAGACGGCGGAGAGCATCCGGGAGAGGCTTTGCCACGAGTGGCTTAACCGGAGACCCACTTGTGTGTGGGGAAGGACCGGAGCTATCCACGTAGTTATCCGACTGGGAGCTTGGCCCTTGCGAGGGATTCCTTGCGAGGGGCTCCAACGAGGACTAGGGGGAAGCTTGCGCGCTTCTCGATACCTCGGTAAAAATACCGGAGTCGTCGACGGGAGTTTGCATCTCTATCACACTCTTTAGCCTCCGCATTTATATTGCTACCTTGTTTATGTGCTTTACCCTTCCTAGCTTCCTTTGCTAGTCGATAGGTTTGGAAACTAGGTTGCATAACTCCTTTTGCGGTAGAGATAGCAAACGCACTTAGCAAAACCTTAGTTGCACTTTAGATAGTTTACTTTCTTTCATAGGTTTTGACTAGGTGGAAATTAGAGGCCATAGTTTAGAGTAGAAGTTTTAAGTTGCCTAATTCATCCCCCCCTCTTAGGCGTCATGGTCCTTTCAATTGGTATCGGAGCCGGTTGGCTCTCTTGTGGACTCTTGGCTTCACCGCCTTCGAGCCGACACCCCTAAGAGAGGTTGGGATGGATACCTCTAGGCCTCCGCACTTTGACGGCACTAACTTCCCTTACTATAGTGCTAGGATGGCTTGCTTTTTAGAAGCCGTTGATCTAGGTGTTTGGAGAGTCACCCGCGATGGAATGAAACCCATTAAGAATCCCGAGAAGCCTACCGCGGGTGATGAAAAGAAATTCATCTTAATGCTAGAGCTAAAAATTGCTTCTTTGAATCTATTAGCATTGATGTCTTTAACCAAGTTTTTACTTTGCAAACATTTCATGAAATTTGGTTAAAGCTACATGAGCTCCATGATGGTACAAGTAATGTACGTGAGCAAAAACATCACCTAACTAAAACAAATTATGATTCCTTTAAAATGAATGATAATGAGCTTGTTCGTGATATGTATTCTCGTTTGAATCTAATTATCAATGAGCTCCATTCTATAGGAATTACAAAGTTAGGTGATGCGGATATTGTGAGGAAGATCATCTCCGTGCTTCCAAAGAACAAATATGCAACCATCATCACCATCCTCCACAACATGGAGGACTTGAGCACCATGACCCCCGGCCATTGTCATTGGCAAATTGGTGGCATTTGAGATGTCACGGCAAGATGGGTCAAGAAGAAGTCACTTCATCAAGCAAAGACATTGCTCTCTCATGTGAGCACAAAAAGATGAAGGGCAAAAAGCAAGTTGAGATAAGCTCAAGCTCCTCAAGTGAAGAAGAAGAGGATTATGAAGATGAAGAATCAAGTGATGAT
>CM019822.1:159849712-159877927 GCA_009763385.1 Coix lacryma-jobi var. lacryma-jobi
TGGTTTTTATTGGCCATCCATGTACGAGGACACAAAGAATATTGTGAGACGTTCTCCTCGTTGCCAAAAGCATGGTAACATTAGTGCCCGAGATGCTATGCCTCTCGTGAACAATCTCCAAGTTGAGTTGTTCGATGTTTGGGGTATAGATATCAAGGGCCCCTTTCCTAAATCCTATGACGCCGAGTACATTCTTGTGGCTGTGGATTATGTCTCAAAATGGGTAGAAGCCATACCCTGTCGAGCGGCAGATGCTAAACATTCGAAGAAAATGTTCAAAGAAAACATCTTTCCTCGTTTTGGAGTTCCTAGACTAGTCATTAGTGACAGAGGCCCTCATTTCATAGATAAGAGCTTCCAACATTTCTTAGCTAGTCAAGGAGTCCAACATAATGTACCCACTGCATACCACCCCCAAACAAGTGGACAGGCCGAAACGTCCAATAAACAAATAAAGAATATCTTGCAAAAGATGGTAGAAGAAATGGGAAAGGGATGGAAACATAAGTTACCCGAAGCTCTGTGGGCCTATCAGACCGCCTATAAGACCCCGATTGGAATGTCCCCAAACCAACTAGTTTATGGGAAAACTTGTCATCTTCCTATTGAGCTTGAGTTCAAAGCTCATTGGGCCATTAAGAAATTGTAACATCCCGGCCCAAGGCTTAATAGGAATAATAGGATACTCATACCAACAAGTTGCAACTTCTTTTTCGGAAGCCCATTTCCAAAGAACTCTAAAGTTAAGCGTGCTTGGCCTGGAGAAATTTAGGGATGGGTGACCGACCGGGAAGTTCTTCCCGGGTGCGCACGAGTGAGGACAAAGTGCGCAGAAAAGACTGGTGTTGGTCTGTGAGGGAAGTCTATATCCTAGAAAAAGCTACCAGATGTAAGTGTTCTCGGCCTCGTGGAGGCGGGACGTTACAGAATGATGTAACACCTCAGGTGTTTACATGAATAAAATATTGTCATGCCATCATAAGCATTCCATAGCATCATGTGCTAGCTCACCTTGAGATGCATTCACTAAAATGAGTTTAATTCCTAATGTGAGCATCTTTGTTTATGCTTGTGTTATAACTCAAAACCTTAATTTGGAATGTCATTATGAAATAACTTGTGCTCATTCCTATTTGACTATAGTCATGTAAAGGCATGAAACCAAGTTCAACAAGTCAAAAGGATGTAAAATTCATTTAGCTTAAAAGTGGGAAAAATCATTAAATTCCTATATAAGTTAACTAGCCCTTTTTAGTTAACTCAAAATCTATACCTATTTAGGGGTTGACCCTAAAAGCTTTTTGGTAGATCTTGAGAAGAGGTACAACTTTGGTTTTCAAAGTTTTCAAAGTTTCTGTACAAAATTCCAAGTATTTATGAGTTTATTCAAACCCTGGAAATGGTCCCCTTTTTATTTTAAACTTGCATTTCAAAAACTACTTGAGATCTGAGTTTGAGATCTACATCAAAGATGTAGAGAATTTCAAAAGGAACATTTCATACATTGACCATTTTTCTAGTGTCATTGAAAAATCAAAAGTAATTTTGCTTTTACTGCAAAACCCTAAATCTGTCCCCTTTTCAAATTTCTAATTTGAAGTCAATTTGAACTGTTTTGATCCAATTGACTTATTTCCATTTGAAATCAGCCCAAGTGTTTTAAAGCAAAGTTGTACAACTTTTCAAGCTCTACAGTTCATATTTTGGTGAAATTTGAAGTTGTTCAGAAAATTCAAAAGTAATTTTGAAATTCAGTTTGATCCAAATTTGAGTTTGAACTCTATTTCAAAATCCAGGCAGAATTTGACTTTGGTTCTTAAAGCAAACTTGTAGAATACAAAGTTTGGAGCAACTTTGGTTTTTGGAGTTTTGGTCGTGCAGTGCAAAAATCTAGAGTTTTGTGAAAGGGGGTAAATCTGTTCCTGTAGCTACAGTAGGGGGGGAAGTACCTGCCGGAGCAGCAGGGGCCGCCGCGTCGCCGCCGCCGTAGCCTGGGCACTTCAGCCCGTCTCCGCTTGTCCGGCCGCGCAGCTGCTTGCCGCTTGCTTCACTCCGTGCGGTGTCAAGCTCCGAGAGCTCCCCAACCCTCTCTTCACCTGCGCCCGCCACCTCCTCCCTCTCCTGCTCTGTTTTCTGGCAAAGCTCCGGAGAGCTCTCACTCCTCGTCGTTGCGTCCCCGCACTCTCCATCTTCCCAATAGCTCCGCCTGCATCCCTTGCTACTCCTGAGCTAGCTAACCCAAACCCGAGAGCTTGCAATCGCCGCCGCCACAGTCATCTTCTTCGTCACCGGCCGGGAGCCATCACAGGTACCTTGGTCGTGGTCGCGGTCAGCCAGAGCTCCTCCGGCCAAATCAAGTAGTGCTTTAGCTTCGTCTGGTGTTGTAGGTCACGGTCGGCTCGCTCCTGAGGTCTCTACCGCTCGGGCTTGACCAGTCCGCGACGGTTGCCACAAGTGCAAGCTCCGCCATCACCGCCGCCGTCGCCAACCTTGGTCCAGTGCTCCTCGAAGCAAGGCAAGGTGAGCACCGTAGTCGTCTTGAGCTCCTTGTTGTGTTGCGCTTCCTAGTTTAGTCTCTACCGGGCCACCATGATCGGTCCGCGTGGCTTGCCGTCGGCGCAAGCGCCGCCATGGCCGCCAGCATGGGCCAGGTTGCTTGGAGCCGTCTCTGAGCAAGTTTAGGTGCACATCACGATCGCGGTAAGTGCCCAAGTGCGATGCCACCCTCGGCTAGGTCGCTACCGACCCTAGCAGCCGGAGCGCTGTGTCGCCGCCGTGCTCGGTATGGCCGAGCCGCCATGGCCGTCGTCCGCTCGGAATTGAGTGAGTGCGAGGTCGGGAAAAGAGTGGAATCGGTGCGCGAGATCCAGGCGAAGATGTGGAAGGCCTCGCCATCGCCGGAGGCCTCGTCGGCGATGAGGTTGGAGGTCGGTCAACGTAGGCGCGCGTTCGGTCAAAGCCTTCGGCTGAAGGTCTCGGCGCGAGGCAGAGAAGGTCTCGGCGCGAGGCGGAGAAGGCCTCGGGCGAGGCGGAGAAGGCCTCGGGCGAGGCGGAGAAGGGGAACCTGCTGGCCTCGGGCGAAGCGGAGTAAGAGAACCTGATGTCTGGGGTCCCCTGTCAGTGAGAGAAAGGTGTTTTTCTTTTTCCAGTTTTTGGGTACAGTTTCGAGTTTTGTCTTTTTGATATCTTTTTGTAGGAAGCTCCAAAAATTCTGAAAATTTTTGTGTGGCTTCCTCAAGCTGCCTGTTATTTAAGAAAATTATAAAACCTGAGTTTTGAACAAATTTTGAAACTGATTTAAATATGGCTTTTAATTAATAAATGGACTTTGATTTTTTTTGTAGGCCTAGTTAAATGTCCAAAAATCATGAAACTAATTTTGGCACTGTTTTTAGGTGAAAATATATCTTCACAAAAATTTTGAGCTCTGCTGGAGAAAATAAATTTTACCGTGAGAGAAAATTGTTTTAAGTTATATATCATAGCTTAGAAAATTTCCATCTTTACCATGATCATGTCATGAGCATTCCTTTAAGCATGCACTCTATTATCGTGTAGCTTCCGAAGTGATTCGAGTGTCCGAGCGAGGTTGGTCCGAAACTTCAGAGTATCCAATTGATCCGGATTACAAGGAGTTCCAGACTCTCCCGTTTAACGACGGCAAGCCCCGGTTCATTTAACCATTTCCTTGGATTTACAATTACGCTTACTTTCGATACACTGATGCATTAAAATGTTTATCAAATAAATGCTTTAAACCTGTTGATGCATGATCAACCTTGTTATCGATATATCATTCCTTGATACCTGTTTTAGGCCACTGATAGAAATGCTTAGCCTTGCTTCATAAAGCTGTTGCGAAATGTTTTCAATACTTATCCTTTTGGCAATGATAATGAGAAAGAATGATGGTTAAGGCCAGACGGGCACCTGCATCGATCCTTGGATTAGATGCAGGGTAACCCGGATGTGTCGATTAGGGTTAACCGTTGTTGGCCTGCTAGATTGAGAAACTGTGAAGTACCGATCATATGCTACGGTAAGCCCTGCCTTGGTGGTTCTTAAATGAGAACGGCTAATCGCGCACTGGGAGTGGAGAGATGGCGGGAGTACTAGCTACCCTCGTGGGTCGAAGTCCCGGATTGGAGGTGTACAAGTACTCTCGGGTGGCGCGGACCCGGTCTTGTTTGGAGGATCCGAGGTTGGGGTTGGTATATGTGTGATCACGGGTCTACATATATCGTATGATCGTGGAAAACTCCCAGATCTGGTTGAATCGGTTCGAATCGTCGTGCTCCTCGGTTAAGGAGACTCAATCTTTCGACCCGCACCGTAGAATGAAAATGGAACTGGTTTATGAAAGAATGATGATGACCTTTCACTAATGTTCACTTTCAGTTCTTACCAAGTACTTAAAGGATTAAGTAAAATTTGGATCTAGGACTACTTTAGTAAGCTTTTATGCAAATGAAAAATTCTGTTGAGCCTACCCAAGCCAGCATACCTGTTTCGTCTCTTCTCTTGTCGGGTCAGCCTTGTTGAGTACCTTCGTACTCAGGGTTTGTTAATCCCCTGTTGCAGGTGAGGTTCACGAGCAGCCTTGCTTTAAGGCTTGTTGCGTGACAGTCGTTGAGGAGGACTTGTCCGGGGAGGAGTAGTGCAACCCTTAGGCGGGGTTGTTTGTGTGTTATACAGTTTTAGTAATGCTACTTCCACTAGCTAGAACAAAGTTTGAAACTATGGTTTGTAATAACGACATAAGTTTGAACATCTGGTTTGTAAAACTTATGGTGTAATACTTCCGCTCTTTCATCTCCGATGTATATTATTTGTGAAATGTTGTAATACTGCAATGACTCTTGCAATGATCCTGGGAAGGTAAGGAAACGTGGATGAGTCGGGTTACCCGATGACACGTGGTGGGTCTTTTGGGCTATTGGGGCACAGTATATGACTGTCCGAGGTCTGTAGGACAAGGACAAGTATACGTGGGCCTTAATAATCCAGGAGGTTCCGTCACACATACTCTCTCATCACCATCTGAATAAATCTCTACAATGCTTTCATGTTATCCTTATTTGCTATAGTATATTCTTTGGTTTTTAAGTATTATCATACACCTTTTACATTAGGCATGGAGCTTGGTTTAACTGTTTTCATGAATTAAAGTAAGACATGGTGTCTGGTTTGATTCTTGAGCTAAAAGGTGTGCTGATTTTACCTCTAAAGGCTTTTAAATTAAGTATGGTGCTTTGGTTAAAATAACTTCCTAGATCAAATTAGACGTGGTGTCTAGGTTGATTTCTGAACTGATAGTATGCTATAGTAGATATTGGATATTTTGTTGGACTAACCCCTGCAGGGAAACATTAAATATCAACTTGGGAAAGTCCAGAAATGAACTCACACTGGAGATGAAGCAAGGCGTACAATGAACTTCAACAACTCTTGCACAATGAAGACTTAGCTCATTCATCATGGATGAAAGAACTGTGAGTATCAAAGTTTATTTATTTTGTCTTCTACTGCAAGTAATCTTTTGGCTTGAATCATGTTAAAGTGCAGCCAACACATAAAATACTAGTCTATGCTAAAATAATCATAAAAACATCTTTTTATTAGCATAGATGCAAAATACATATGTTGTGAATAACAACCCATGCTTCAAATTTTTGCAATCCTTCGGGTATATATCCACTAACATTACGCAGAAGAGAGATTTTGTTCATCCATGGTTTGGTCTGAACATTGAAGATCCAAAACTCAAACCATAGACACACAAACCTACTCTCAGATCACAAATGGTGCTAGCCTAGCCTTGAGTCTTGCTTGGGCGCTGATGACAAACAGGATGCAACTTACCTCATATGAGATAACCTATGCCTGCAACCATCATTGCCCAAGACATCAAGACAAGAAGCGGGAAGTTATATTCTTTTCTAATCAAGAGCTAGCTTGGGAGACAAGATGGTACCACTACAACAATAACAAGATCTACAAGTCAAACACATGAACATGTTGTTGGGAGTCCATCTACATCACAAGCAAGCCTGGGAAAGACAATTTCGTTGTCTAGATGTGATTCACAATCAAAGGGAGGAAGGAGAAACCCAACTTCAAACATATTGATCTTCTACCCACCACTTCGATCAATACAAACCACTAGATGCTATCCCAGTCAAGAAGAAGAATATAATCCACCACTCATTCATGGAAGATCGTTCTTGAACGCCATCAATGTTATCATCCTTATCGGACCTAGAGAAGTCAACTTTAGGATCTTTCGCTACACCTTCAACATCTACATCACTTATGAGCAGCCAAAGAGAACCAAGAGAAGACGTCGAAGGGAGAACCAACTGCCAGGAATTGAGGAGGGCATCATGAAGGATGAAGCCACTGCACCACATGAGTTAGAAGATGGAGAGATAGTACCTGAGCCAGCAAATCGAGAAGAACAGTCGATAAGATCTCCATCATCTAGACACTGTTGAGAGGACAAATCTCAGTTGTGACATTACAAGATAGACTATCATGGAGGCACTCTAGTAATAGTTCTAACTTCAAGTCTCTTATCAACCCAATAATTAATGAAAAAAACAGGAAAGGTTGACAAGAGAAGAATGCGGAACTGTCCCTACATCCTCATAGTACAAAATTGATACAAGAAAGAGAGAGGATCCTGGACAGCATACTCGAGGAACAATGTGCCTTCACTGATAAGTCGACACATAGAGAAGGAAGGTCAATACCTATAAAGATGATTCCACTGTGATCTTCCTCCTCTCAATCACACTGTGAGACAAGCAAGAGAAGACAACTAGCTAGACAAGAGAAGCTTCCACAAGGAGGTTCAACACATCACTCTTCAATGACAAAGTAACATTTCAAGGTAAGTGACCATCACTTTAAAAGTTTCTTCTTGATTCTAGTATGAACATAAATAAAGAACTAAACATATTTAAGTTGCATATCACTTGATCCAACCTAATCAACTCAACATGTTTAGTCCTTTGATCTTTGTTCCTAGCTTTACTCTCTTGAATCTCACTGTCTTAACTAAATTAGCTAAAATGTTTTGCATCTAACCTTTGGAAGATGATATATCTCAATTATGAAAAGATCGCCACTTTATGCATAGATTATCCTTTCTTGGGTTAAGAAATTTGATCTGTTAATGCGGATACATGGGTGTATGCCGAGTCTCGAGTGATGAGTGATTGTCAACGGGTTTGATCGCAGGTTCTTTGGCTTGTGTTGTGCAGGTGTCGAGCACGGAGACAGTGATCGAGGGCAAGGTGAAGGTCAAGTAGAGACGTGCCGTGCCGACGGACCGGGAGCGGTGAAGGGCGGACGTGAGGCTTGGACTGAGGGACCGGTGTCCTAAGGATCAGCTGTGGTGGCTGGCAGCCTGGGACAGCGACGAGTGAAGACTTGTGGGACATGGTGTTGCTCGGGTCGAGGACCTGGGGACACGTGTCGGTGGACGGGGTGCACGGGCGATGCATCCCTTCTACAGCTTCGGTTTGGTGGTAGAGCCAGAGAAAAACCATCGGGTGGACGGTTTCCAGGTTTGGGCCTCAAAACCTGGGCGCTTCGGGTTTCCGAGTTTGGGCCGCAAAACTCGGGCTCAGGATGGTTTCCAGGTTTGGGCCTCAAAACCTGGGCGTTAGCGGGTTTCTGAGTTTGGGCCACAAAACTCAGGCGATGGTGGGCTGGTTTCCCGGTTTGGGCCTCAAAACCGGGGGTTGGTTGTGAAGGCTGGTTTCCCGGTTTGGGCCACAAAACCGGGGGCGGAGTCCGTGAAGAGGTTGCAGAGCGGTGGCGGCACGTGGCGGCAATCGGGAGGTTGCGTCGAGGCAACGCTACGAGTTGTGCGGGCGTGGCCGTCGGATCACCACCTACCACGAGTTGGTCCAAAATAACCTTACGGTTTAGCTGGTTCGCTCTGTAAGTAGTTAGGGGTAGAGTGGGAATTAGGAATAGTTAGAATTAGGATAAGTAGGAAGAGACACCCACCTCCCCATTCATCTCAGTCATTTGCTATTTTGCCTTCTAGGTTTTCCTGCTCTCCCCATCCTCTGCTGTAGCGAATCTGAGATCCACAGAGAAGAAAACAATACCTCTGTGCTCGTGAGATTTTGAGGAAGTGAGACTGTAATCTCACTATTGTAGCGTGTGGTAGCCACACGGTTGCAAATTCGTGGTTGTGATTCGCGTTTTGTTCTTGTTCTTCGCGGGTTGCTTTTCTCCACGTTTTTCCCATCGATCGATCTCTTTGCTTGGTGCGTCATTTGCAAATCCGTTTGAACCAAGTTGTTCTAGATCGTGAGGCACTTCTTTCCACCGAAGGAATTCACCTCTAATCTCACGGGCTAGTAGATCGGTTGAATTTCGTTTCGGGTCAAGTTTTTCTCCCTTCCCCCGAATTTCTTCGATTCATCGATTTGGAGATAGGATCGAGCCATGATCTCTTAGAGATAGCTCACTATCCTCCTTGTGACTCCTCTCACCAAGTTAAATCCCTACAGGTTTTGTTTTGGGTGAGATTGAGTCGAATCGGTGGACGAATAGCAGGTTTTCGAGGTGACCGGACGCTCTGCACGGGTTGACCGGACGCTGGGGGTGAGTCCGGTCGTTGAACACTTCACTGTTCAGTTTCGTTCAATGACCGGACGCTCCACCCGGTGCTTGACCGGACGCTACGGATACACTGTTCATCGCTCTTGTTTTTATGTGACCGGACGCACAGGTTAACACCGGATGCTCTGTCAACCAGAGTCCGGTCCAATCCAGTAAGCTTCCCGAGCGAGTTTTCTCTGACCGGACGCGTCCGGTGGTCAGTGACCGGACGCAGGCAGAGTCCGGTCAGTGCTGTTTCGTGCTGTTTCGTACGCGTTTCGTTCGATCGTTGACGGATTTGGTTTCCGTCTTTTGCGTTGTGTTTCTAGTGTTGTGTAGTGTCCCGCTGTGCTTCTCGGAAGCATCCACCCTACATCTAGGGTCATGGACACTTGCAAGCTCTAGGTTTGCTCTTAGGGTTGATTCTCGGGACAGTGGCAACAAGTTTCCGAAAGGAAAATTTGAAGCTCCCATTCACCCCCCTCTGGTCGCTTTCTGATTGTACTTTCGATCCTTCAATTGGTATCAAAGCGGGTTAAGGATCTTCCACCTTAGCCGGTTCCAGATCCACAGAAGGCGACATGGATCGCGGCGTGGGCAAACCGCCGTTCTTTGATGGGACGAACTATGCGTATTGGAAGATACGCATGTCGGCCTATCTCGAGAGCATGGGCTCTTCTGTTTGGGAGATTTGCAACAGGGATGATTATGTTGTCTTGGCTGCTCGTGTTACTCAGCTTCAGATGGATGAGCACGATGCCAATAGCCGAGCGCGTAACGCTCATTTCTCCTGTCTGAGCATGTCCGAGTTTGATCGCATTTCTCACCTCCCCACGGCTCGTGAGATTTGGGCGACCCTCATGCGCTTCCATGAGGGAACTTCTCAAATCAAATCCCGTCTCTACGAGTCGCACAAGCGGGAGTATGAGAACTTTCGACATATGCCTGGCGAGAGCATAGAGAGTTTATTCGCTCGCTTTCAGGTTATTGTCAACAAGATGAGAGCAAACAAGGAGCTGTTGCCTTTTGACGATCATGAGAGGGCTTTGAAGCTTTTGCACACTCTTGATCGGTCGGTGTGGGACTCAAAGGTCCAGGCGATCATCGAATCATCTAACTATGAGACCCTCACTTGCGACGAGCTCTTTAGTAAGCTCAAGTCTAGTGAGATTGACGCCATGTCGAGGGCTTCTTATGAAAATCCTTCTGGCCCGACTATGGCTTTGGTTTCTGGCTCTTCGGCTAACCCCTCTGGAGGTTTTGCACTCTCTTCACTCTTTTCTGTCATAGAGGACCAGCTGGAGTCTTTGGGGGATGACGAGTTGGCTTTGCTCGCCAACAAGTTCTCGCGCTTCCACAACAACCGCATGAACCATCGCCGCGGAGGAGGACGCTCAGGATGCTTTGAGTGCGGCGACCCCGACCACTTCATCGCCAACTGTCCCAAGAAGAAGAACACATCTGGGAAGGGCGATCATGGGCACAAGTATGACTCCAGCAAGCGCAAGGAGAAGTACGTCCTCGCGAGGCACAAGCGGAGGGGCAGCTTCGACAAGGAGTACATCAAGAAGAAGTACTTGGAGAAGGCCCAGGCTGAGCAGCGTGCGTTCTTCGCCGCGCTCAGCGATGTCGACGGCTCGGATGATGACTCCGCTTGCTCAAGCGATGACATGTCCGAGAAGAAGAAGAGGATCGAGGACAAGCTGAACGGCCTCTGCTTCTTCGCCGACGACGACGGCTTCTGCACCATGGCCCTTGGTGATGAGGTCGACGGCAAGCTGGAGGACACCCCTCGGAACGATGACGACGACGACACCTCCCAGGTATCTCTCACTCACGACGAGCTTTCTGCTGAGGTCGAGAAGCTTACTGCCGCCTTGCTTAGTCAGGATAAGCTGCTTAGGCGTGCCGCTAGAGAGCGCAAGGAGTTTAGGCAGAAGTGGGAGGACACGGTGAGGGAGCTAGAGTTTGCTAGGTCCACCGTGGTCGTTTCTGAGCAGGCAGAGTGTGAGATGTGCACCAAGCACATGACTGATCTTCTCGCCTTGAGAGGTAAGTATGTTGCTTTGGATGGAGAGGTGGATGAGCTCCGGGCTAGACCCTTGTTCTTGGGTGCGTGCAAGTCTTGTCCAGTCTTGCAAACCGAGTTGGCAGAGAAGGATGCCAAGATTGAGTCTCTTGAGAAGGCCAGCTCGGGTAGCACTTGTGTGAGTAGGTGCGCTTTGTGCGAGGGTTTGGAGATGGAGATTGCCAATGTGAAGCATGGCAAGATGCAAACCGAGGAGGAAAACACATACCTTCGGACCATCTTGTCATGGGTGTCTTGCAATGAGCCGCAGCTTGGGATGATGATCGCTCAGTTTAAGCGAGCTGCTGGAGGCCCTGGTGTTGGTTTTGGTCCGGGTGTTGATATCTCTTCCTTTGGGAAGATTGGGGAGTCGAGTGGTCTGAACCCATGTGAGAAGCCTAACTCCACCACTATTCCCAAACTTACCAACCTTCCACCCAAAGAGCCCCCTAAGCCTAACACCAAGGACGGAATGGTTGAGGAACCTCCGAGAGCTCCACCCAAGAACCAAGTGTGGCATCCCAAACCCAACCACCTGAAAAACAAGTTGGATACAATGCCACCTATCCAAGAGGAGCTTATGCCACAGAAGGGCAAAGTGATCCACACCCACAACCGTGTGTACCAACAACCCCCTTTGAGAGTGGTGAGGTACCATTGTGAGCACTGTGGGAGAGATGGACACTTGAGTGAGTTCTGCTTTCGGCGCAAGAGAGAGGCGCGCCGTGCTAGGTTGATGAACAATGTGGACATGTACCATCCTTTCCATGATGTACATGCGCCGAATGTTCAGAGGCATGCTGCTAGGCCCAGAGGTCCAGAACCTCAAGTTCCCAGGCCTAGGCAGCGGAGAGGACGTGCCCGGCGGGAGCTTGCAGTTGTAGGCTATGGACCCCGTGGCGGTGGCTTTGTTGTAGAGCATTTTCCTCCACCGCATTTTGAGTATCGCGATGGACGCTCTTCCCTTAGCGGATCATGTTTCCCTCAACGTGGTGATCGCTTCCCCTGTAGGCGTGCTAGGAATGGTTTTTCTGCTAACCGTTCTTTTGTGCAGCCGACCCAACACTGGTATTCTTCCTACTTCACTAACCCTAGTGTTGGCCCGTATGCTCACCCTATGTCTTTTTATTGATGTAGGTAAAATGATTAGAGAACGTTTGGTTGGTGGATTCCGGTTGCTCGAGGCACATGACCGGAAATGCCATGTGGTTCTCCAGTCTTAGCCCTGTCGCCGGAAAGGAGTTTATCACCTTCGGCGACAATAGCAAAGGTAAAGTGTTGTCTCGTGGGTCGGTGCGAGTTAATGAGCAATTTGTGTTGCGCGATGTTGCTCTTGTTTCTAACTTGCATTTTAACCTTTTTTCTGTTTCGCAACTCTTTGATGACGACTATGAGATTCGTTTTAAACCGAATCTCAGTCGTATCTTGGATCCTCAGGGCAATCTTGTTTGTGTGATTCCGCCCTTTGGGAAAGTCTTTTGTGCGGATTTCTCAGAGTCGTTTGGAGTTTCTCGTTGTCTTTTGGCTGGACCTTCCTCCTCTGATCTTTGGAAGTGGCATAGAAGACTGGGACATTTGAGCTTCAACTTGCTTGCAATACTTAGCTCACTTGGCCTAATCCGAGGATTGCCCAAGTTGTCGATGGAGAAGGATCTTGTTTGCCATTCTTGTAGACATGGGAAGATGGTTGCCGCTCCCCACCATCCAGTGACTCAGGTCATGACACAGCGCCCTGGAGAGCTTTTACACATGGACCTTTTTGGTCCGGCTCGGGTGAGCTCATTTGGGGGGAAGTGGTATGTGCTTGTTGTTGTTGACGACTTTTCGAGGTATTCGTGGATCTTCTTTTTGACTGAGAAGACCGAGACTTTCTCTTTTGCCCGCAATCTGATTTTGCGTCTTCAGAACGAGTTCCCTTTGAACTCGATGGGAGCTATTAGAAGTGATAATGGCTCCGAATTCAAGAATTCAGATTTTGAGAAGTTTTGTAACTCTTTGGGTTTGGAGCATCAATTTTCTTCCCCCTACACACCGCCCCAAAATGGTGTTCTAGAGAGGAAAAATCGGACCCTTGTAGAGATGGCCATGACGATGCTCGATGAGCATAGGACTCCTAGGCGATATTGGGCCGAAGCTATGAACACTGCATGTTATATTTCCAATCGCATTTTTCTCCGAGCTTTCTTGAAAAATACTTCTTATGAGTTGCGATTTGGGAGACAACCCAAGGTGAGTTACTTTAGAGTTTTCGGTTGCCACTGTTTTATACTGAAGAAAGGCAACCTGGACAAATTTCAGTCTCGTTCTTCTGACGGTGTGTTTTTGGGTTATGGCGCTCATACTCGTGCTTATTGTGTACTTAACCTTGACACTAACCGAGTCATGGAGACATCTGATGTCACCTTCGACGAGACAATGGTTTGTCCTTCTTCTCGTTTTGAGCGTACATGTGATCATGAGGTTGGTGGGCCTCTTTTTGATGACGAGGATGAGGGTGCTGAAGGTATGGATGATCCAGCACCCCCTCCACCTGCTGTGCCGCAAGGAGCGGCTTCTACGACGACTCACGGCCCCGACACGTCTTCTTCCTGGGGGCCGTGGGATCCGCCACCCCGAGCGGTACCTTTTGTACCCGGGGAGGCAGCAACTGCTGTTGAGGGGGAAATCACCTCTGCACGGGAGGCGCCACAACACATTCAGCGCCAACACCCCCTCAGCAGATGATCGGCAACATTGATGAACGTGTCACTCGGTCCAGGTCACAAATCTCTCACTTTGCTCATTCTGCTTTTGTTGCTGCTTTTGAGCCCCGAGATGTTGGACACGCTTTGACGGATCCGGATTGGGTCAATGCCATGCATGAGGAGTTAGAGAACTTTGAGCGAAATCGGGTTTGGGTTTTAGTTCCACCTCCTCCAGATTGTAAGCCTATTGGGACAAAATGGATTTTCAAAAACAAGCAAGGAGAGGATGGCCACGTTGTTAGAAACAAGGCCAGGCTTGTAGCGAAAGGCTATAGTCAGAAGGAGGGGATAGATTGTGAGGAGACTTTTGCTCCGGTAGCTCGTTTGGAGGCTATTAGGATACTCTTGGCATTTGCAGCATCCAAAGGTTTCAAACTTTTTCAAATGGATGTCAAGAGTGCCTTCTTAAACGGCTACATAGAAGAGGAGGTCTATGTTGAACAACCCCCCGGTTTTGAAAATCCCAAGTTTCCAAACCATGTTTTCAAACTCCACAAAGCTTTATATGGTTTGAAACAAGCCCCTAGAGCGTGGTATGATAGGTTGAAAACCTTTTTGCTTGCTAAGGGTTTGAAAATGGGATGTGTAGATAAAACGCTTTTTCTCCTCAAGCAAGGCAAAGACACTCTCTTGGTCCAGATTTACGTGGATGATATCATTTTCGGTGGTTCTTCTCACGCTTTGGTTGCCAAGTTTGCAGATACTATGAGCAGGGGGTTCAAGATGAGTATGATGGGCGAGCTGACTTTCTTTCTCGGATTGCAAATTAAGCAATCCCGAGAAGGGACGTTTGTGCACCAGGGCAAGTACACCAAGGACTTGTTGAAGAGGTTCGATATGGGTGAGGCCAAGCCTCTTCCAACACCCATGTCGACCACGATGGCCCTGGATGCAGACAAGGATGGAGAAGCTGTGGACCAGAAGGAGTACCGAAGCATGATCGGGTCGCTGCTCTACCTGACGGCGACACGCCCGGACATCCAGTTCGCGGTGTGCCTGTGCGCGCGCTTTCAGACGTCGCCGCGCACTTCTCACCGTCAGGCGGTGAAGCGCATTTTCAGGTACCTTCGTTTCACACCTGAGTTCGGGATTTGGTATTCAGCTTCCTCCACCCTCTCCCTTTGCGGTTATTCCGATGCCGATTTTGCTGGTTGTCGCATTGAGCGCAAGTCCACTTCTGGGACTTGTCAGTTTATTGGTTCTTCTCTTGTATCGTGGTCTTCTCACAAGCAGTCTAGTGTCGCCCAGTCTACCACAGAGGCTGAGTATGTTGCTGCGGCTAGCTGGTGTTCCCAGTTGCTTTGGATGATGGACACTTTGCGTGATTTTGGTCTGAGCTTTTCTCGTGTTCCTTTGCTTTATGATAGCACGAGTGCGATTAGCGTTACTAAGAACCCCGTGCTTCACTCTAAGACCAAACACATTGATGTGCGCTTTCACTTTTTGCGAGACCACTATGAGAAGGGTGATATCGACCTTCGCCATGTCGATACTCATCATCAGTTGGCTGATATTTTCACCAAGCCTTTGGACGAATCAACCTTTAATCGGTTGAGGGGTGAGCTTGGTGTGTGTTTCTCCTTTTAGATGGGGGAAACATTTTGGATCTTGTATCATAGACTGACTATTTTCTCGTTTGCTTTGTTTTTCTTTCGCATTTCAGCATACGCTTTTACATTATGAGCTTCATGCATATAATCTTTAAAATGTAATTATACTCTGGATAGTATGCTCCGATGCTAGTAGCTTATGCTCTTTCTGATCACTAATACATGTTGTGAGCTGAGCTATTTTTGAATGGTGAATCTGCTTAACAAACATAAAACTTGAAAATGTTCACCATTGAGATATGCAACTAGCATGTGTAGGATGTGTTGAATTCACGCGTGCTTTTCATATATGATAGGTTGCTATGTCTGTAGTTTTGAGTCTGTCACTTGCTTGGTCTATTCATATTCCGTCAATAAAATCTGAACCAAGTTTTAAGTGAATTGAAAAGATCGAGATGGGATTGCTTGTCAACACATCACAGTTTCGAGATTGTTTCTCATTGCACTTTGAGTTAAACTTGAGCTGTGTAGTGTATGACCGAAACTGTTGCTTTCAGCTTCTGATTGCTTCTGCATAGGCTTCGCACAGTTGAAAAGTTAGGCAATGACAAGCTTTCAACCTCTCGCAATCACATGCTGAAATTTTAACTTGTGTAATCTTAACCACTGCACCTCCGATAAAATTTGGATACACAAGACTATGTTTCACTCTATAGCATGATGATTGAACTGTGCTAGGGGTAGTTCACCTTTTATACATGTTTAGCACTTGACTGGTTTCATGTCTATACATGTTCTTGTGCTATTTTGATGGTGAATACCTTTTTGGCTAAGAACTGCTCACTTTGCTCATATATTCGTAATTCATATTTGGTGATCAGTTTGAGCCTTTGCTAGCTTGTATGCTTTCCATTGAGTCATTGGAGCTATACTGTTTAGAGCATCTTTGCATTTTCTTGAATATATTCCTGAAGCTGCTAACTTGCACTTTGACTCATATGCATTTTGGAAGGGGGAGAACTTCTCTTGTTGGCACTTTTTGATGGTGCATTCTCTAAAGGGGAGAGATTTTACTTGATGGTGCATTTTCAACTAAGGGCGAGAATTTGGACAAATGATGCCTCCCATGTTCAACTAAGGGGGAGAAGAATTGGTTGTATGCACCATGAAAGGGGGAGTTTGCTCGTGAAAATTTTTTGAAATTTCCAATTGGATCGGAGCGCTTTGCTAGTTGTGTTGAGCCCTTGCCTCTATCTTGAGGGACTAGTAGTCGCATCTTTGCTTCAGTTGGGTTCAGTTGGTATCGAGCTTTTCAGTTGATGTCGAGCTTTTTGCTAGTTGTGTTGAGCCTCTGTGCCTCTGTCTTGAGGGACTAGCATTTTGCTTTGATTTTTCAATTGGTATCTGCTAGCGGTGTTGAGCCTGTTCTACCTCTTCTTGAGGGCTAGCTTTGCTTTGCTTGGTTGCGTCGAGTCGTTGCCCATGTCTTTGGGGACCAAGTTGTCTTGCTCTATCCACTTGACCTTCTTCGGCTTTGTTATGCTTTTGGGTCATTTGGTCGAGTTCTCTCTTATCCTCCTTCCTTCTTCTATTTCCATTATGATTTGTGTGTGTAGTTGACAATGCACTCATCAAGGGGGAAATTGCGGATACATGGGTGTATGCCGAGTCTCGAGTGATGAGTGATTGTCAACGGGTTTGATCGCAGGTTCTTTGGCTTGTGTTGTGCAGATGTCGAGCACGGAGACAGTGATCGAGGGCAAGGTGAAGGTCAAGTAGAGACGTGCCGTGCCGACGGACCGGGAGCGGTGAAGGGCGGACGTGAGGCTTGGACTGAGGGACCGGTGGCCTGAGGATCAGCTGTGGTGGCTGGCAGCCTGGGACAGCCACGAGCGAAGACTTGCGGGACATGGTGTTGCTCGGGTCGAGGACCTGGGGACACGTGTCGGTGGACGAGGTGCACGGGCGGTGCATCCCCTCTACAGCATCGGTTTGGTGGTAGAGCCAGAGAAAAACCATCGGGTGGACGGTTTCCAGGTTTGGGCCTCAAAACCTGGGCGCTTTGGGTTTCCGAGTTTGGGCCGCAAAACTCGGGCTGAGGACGGTTTCCAGGTTTGGGCCTCAAAACCTGGGCGCTGGCGGGTTTCTGAGTTTGGGCCACAAAACTCAGGCGATGGTGGGCTAGTTTCCCGGTTTGGGCCTCAAAACCGGGGGTTGCCTGTGAAGGCTGGTTTCCCGGTTTGGGCCACAAAACTGGGGGCGGAGTCCATGAAGAGGACGCAGAGCGGTGGCGGCACGTGGCGGCAATCGGGAGGTTGCGTCGAGGCAACGCTACGAGTTGTGCGGGCGTGGCCGTCGGATCACCACCTACCACGAGTTGGTCCAGAATAACCTTAGGGTTTAGCTGGTTCGCTCTGTAAGTAGTTAGGGGTAGAGTGGGAATTAGGACTAGTTAGAATTAGGATAAGTAGGGGGAGACACCCACCTCACCATTCATCTCAGTCATTTGCTATTTTTCCTTCTAGGTTTTCCTGCTCTCCCCATCCTCTGCTGTAGCGAATCTGAGATCTACAGAGAAGAAAATAATACCTCTGTGCCCGTGAGATTTTGAGGAAGTGAGTCCGTAATCTCACTATTGTAGCGTGTGGTAGCCACACGGTTGAAAATTCGTGGTTGTGATTCGCGTTTTGTTCTTGTTCTTCGCTGGTTGCATTTCTCCACGTTTTTCCCGTCGATCGATCTCTTTGCTTGGTGCGTCGTTTACAAATCCGTTTGAACCAAGTTGTTCTAGATCGTGAGACACTTCTTTCCACCGAAGGAATTCACCTCTTATCCCACGAGCTAGTAGATCGGTTGAATTTCGTTTTGGGTCAAGTTTTTCTCCCTTCCCCCGAATTTCTTCGATTCATCGATTTGGAGATAGGTTCGAGCCATGATCTCTTAGAGATAGCTCACTATCCTCCTTGTGACTCCTCTCACCAAGTTAAATCCCTAGAGGTTTCATTTTGGGTGAGATTGAGTCGAATTGGTGGACGAACAACAGGTTTTCGGGGTGACCGGACGCTCAGCACGGGTTGACCGGACGCTGGGGGTGAGTCCGGTCGTTGAACACTTCACTGTTCAGTTTCGTTCATTGACCGGACGCTCCACCCGGTGCTTGACCGGACGCTACAGATACACTGTTCATCGCTCTTGTTTTTAAGTGACCGGACGCACAGGTTAACACCGGACGCTCTGTCAACCAGAGTTCGGTCCAATCCAGTAAGGTTCCCGAGCGAGTTTTCTCTGACCAGACGCGTCCGGTGGTCTGTGACCGGACGCAGGCAGAGTCCGGTCAGTGCTGTTTCGCGCTGTTTCGTACGCGTTTCGTTCGATCGTTGACGGATTTGGTTTCCGTCTTTTGCGTTGTGTTTCTAGGCTTGTGTAGTGTCCCGTTGTGCTTCTCGGAAGCATCCACCCTACATCTAGGGTCATGGACATTTGCAAGCTCTAGGTTTGCTCTTAGGGTTGATTCTCGGGACAGTGGCAACAAGTTTCCAAAAGGAAAATTTGAAGCTCCCATTCACCCCCCTCTGGTCGCTTTCTGATTGCACTTTCGGTCCTTCAGTTAAATATTTTAAGGTGCTACTTTCGTACTCATCGTCTGGTCCTATTACTCATATTAAGATTAAATAGAACACATAAACAAAAAGTTTATCTTGTGCAATGTGCCTAAGGTTAGAGAGGAATAAACAAAACTTTTGGTTTTGTTGGTGTTTTTCCACCAACAGAGCCCATGCACTTGATCTCTACCTTGTCATTATGAGCAGGACACACTCTTGAGAAAAACATGGAGAAGTTTATCACTCTCAAATTCTACAGAGTGAAGGTCCTAGATCTACAAGAACATGCACACTGAGCAAGATGCTGCCAGTGTCCACAATTAACGCTTCACTTCGAACTGCTGGACAAACAAATGACATGAGTGACACCATATCTAGAGGCATAAACAAGAAGGAATGATGGAAGACGTCGTAATCAGAATTAGAGGTCATGAAGTCCCCACAGACTTCTTGATTCTCGACATGAGAAGACGATGATGTCCACCTCATCCTAGGAAGACCATTCCTCTACGCTACAAGTACAATCATTTACAAGAGGAAATCCATTTTCACTTTCCTGGAGAAAAGGCATGATGCAACTTCATCAACTAAATACCTAATGAAGCACCCAAGAAGAATAGAAGTGAAAGACGCCGCTCTCAAAGCCAAAGAAGACAAACTATCAAGAATAGAGAGGCCAATCACGAAGAAGCTATCGACACTGCCCAGAAAAGAAAGGAGAGAAACCTCAAGACAGTGAACCACAGGAAGTGAAGACCCAGACCAAGAAAGTATGGGAGAAAATGTCTGCACCTAAGAGGTACAATTAATAACAACTTTCCAAACATCTGACATACCTTGGGAGGTCTGAACCAAGGGAAGGTCCGGTTCGTCGGACCTAAATATCCGAACCTTCGCCAAAAGGTAAAAGTCGGCAGTTATCTTTATATTTACTTTGCTGCATATTTCTCATATCCATTTCTTGCATCATCATATTTAATTCACAAACATTTTAATTTCTGCATTGCATTAGAAAAGAAAATAAAAATATTGCATTTCTTATACTACATCATAAACTATGAAGCCCCATGTGAATAATTCTATGGTGTGTAAAACCCCGCGGGAATGTTCATCATGGTGGCATAGAAATAATAAAAATAAATATGCATGCATTCATCCTGTGCATTTTCTCTTGCATCATAAATACAAAAATATTGAGAAAGAGATCTTACTGAAATTCTAGACAACTAAGGCTTAAGTGGCCTGCCACTAATGCTTAATCTGTTCCACAAGTTTTGTTGTCTATTTGAGTTTCACAGGATTTGAAAGGGCAAGAAAAGTTGACGAGCAAGTTAATGCGCCATCCACTGTCGGAGCACTGTCTCAACAAACATGCGGATACATGGGTGTATGCCGAGTCTATGAGTGATGAGTGATTGTCAACTGGGATGATGCGCATGTTCTTTGGCTTGTGTTGTGCAGGTGTCGAGCACGGATACAGTGATCAAAGGCAAGGTGAAGGTCAAGTAGAGACGTGCCATGTCGATGGACCGAGAGTGGCGAAGGGCGGACGTGAGGCTTGGACTGAGGGACCGGTGGCTCGAGGATCGGCTGTGGTGGCTGACAGCCTGGGACAGCGACGAGTGAAGACTTGCGGTCATGGTGTTGCTCGGGTCGAGGACCTGGGGACACGTGTCGGTGGACGGGGTGCACGGGAGGTGCATCCCCTCTGCGGCTCGGTTTGGTGGTTGACCCACAGAAAAACCACCGAGTGGACGGTTTCCAGGTTTGGGCCTCAAAACCTGGGCGCTGATGGTTTCCGACTTTGGACCACAAAACTCGGGCTGAGGACGGTTTCCAGGTTTGGGCCTCAAAACCTGGGTGCTGCGGGTTTGCTGAGTTTGGGCCTCAAAACTCAGGCGATGGTCGGCTGGTTTCTCAGTTTGGGCCTCAAAACTGGGGGTTGGCTGTGAAGGCTGGTTTCCCGGTTTGGGCCACAAAACCGGGGGTGCGACGTCCGGGAAAAGGACAAGCAGAGCGGTGGCGGCACGTGGCGGCAATCGGTGAGATTGCGTCGAGGCAACGCTACCAGTTGTGCGGGCATGGCCGTCGGATCACCACCTACCACGAGTTGGTCCAGAATAACCCTAGGGTTTAGCTGGTTCGCTCTGTAATTAGTGAGGGGTAGAGTAGGAATTAGAATTAGGATAAGTAGAGGGAGACACCCTCCTCCCATTTTATCTCAGTCATTTGCTCTTTGCTTCTAGGTTTTCCTGCTCTCCCAATCCTCTGCTGTAGCTAGCTGAGATCAGCAGAGAACCATACCTCTGTGTACTGGAGATTTTGAGGAAGTGAGACCGTAATCTCATTGTTGTAGCGTGTGGTATCCACACGGTTGCAGATCGATGACTTGATTCGCGTTTTGTTCGTGTTCTTCGCGTTCTTCGTTTCTCCGCGATTTTCCCTTCACTCGATCTCCCTCTCTACTGCGTCTTTGCGAAATCCGTTTGAATCAACTTGTTCTTTATAGTGAGGAGATCATTTCCACTCAAGGAATTCATCTAACTCCTCACGAACAAGTAGATCGGGTTGATTTCATTTTCGTGGCACTTTTTCGTTCGTACTCCTCCCCTTTCGATTTCCCGGTGATTGAATCGATTTGAGCGGATGATTTCTTGGGGATAGTCACCTAACTACCTCGTGATCATCTTCTCCATGTTTGGGAACGTGGATTGAGTTTTGATTCGGATTTGGGAAGAGTTGTGTGAGGGGCGACCAAAATCGCCCTCACTGGGCACTCGCGGACAGTCCACCGTTGTGCCCGCGGACAGTCCGCGCGTCGGGCTCCGACCGAGGCAGTGGTCGCGCGGCTCGGCTGTGCTGTTTCAATTTGATCGGCGGACAGTCCGCCGTAGTCGGTCGTGGACAGTCCACGAGCCGACCAGGGAGGTTCAGCAGACTTGCTGTTTTGGTGAAGTGGCCGGCGGACAGTCCGCCCCTTCTTCGCATACAGTCCGGGACTACTGCGGACAGTCTGGGACCGTACCCGCGGACAGTCCGCGAATCGGCTGTGTACTCCGATTTTGTGCGTTTGCTCTTCCGGCTTTTTCGCTTGGTTTCCAGACTTTCTGTTTGGCCCTAGAGTTGATCAAGGAACCTCTCTAGGTATCTTTGCTACTTGTTAGCATAGGTATTTGGGGATTTCTCGACGTAGTCGTCTGTCTACGTTCGGGACTTGATTTTTGAGGGTCAAACTTGTGTCGGTGCTTTTGACGTTTGGTTCGCTATCGCTTTGTGGTGCCTCGCTGTGATCCTAGGGATCATCCACCCTCTTCCAAGGGTCGTGGGCATCACGGTTTCGATCGAAGCTCTTGGGGTTGATTTTGGGGACAAAAGGCCAAAGTTTTGAAAGAGATATTTGTGCTCCCATTCACCCCCCCTCTGGTCGCCTTGCTATTGCATTCTCGGTCCTTCAATTGGTATCGGAGCGGGTTAAGGATCTTCCACCTTAGCCAGTTCCAGATCCACAGAAGGCGACATGGATCGCGGCGTGGGCAAACCGCCGTTTTTCGATGGGACGAACTATGCGTATTGGAAGATACGCATGTCGGCCTATCTGCGGAGTATTGGTGCTTCCATTTGGGATGTTTGCAACTCTGCCGATTATGTGGTCTTGGCTACTCGTGTCACTTAGCGTCAGATCGATGAGCACGATGCAAATAGTCGAGCCCGTAATGCTCTTTTCTCATGTTTGAGCATGTCTGAGTTTGATCGCGTTTCTCACCTCGCTACGGCTCGGGAGATTTGGGCTACCCTCATGCATTTCCATGAGGGAATTGTTGACACTTACTAACGTCGTTACCAAGAGTAGAGATAAACATTGTCCCTGGCAACGGCGCCAGAAAGCTTGTTGGGTATTTTAAACGCACATAGAGAAATCCGCAAGCGCAGGGATATCGATGTAGCTTTCACCCGAGAGTATTCCAGGGTATCGATTTCCACGGGGAACGTGAAGTGTACTAGAAGAATTCAGAACGTCCAAGAAAAGAATGGTAATGTGGATAGAGAGGGATATAAGGGTTTCCTAAGTGGGTCTATCTAATTAAAGGCTCACTATACTTTACTTTCTTCGGAGCAGCAGGTCCTTTCCAACTCTCGAGAAAGACTGGGAAAAAGGTAGTTAGGGGATGGCTGCCGAAAGCTCTACGAGAACACCAACCCTAACGTGGTGGATTACAAAGACCTGACAGAGCTGTCACCTCTGGGGCTACCACAACTATCTGGAGGATTGGGCGCAAACTCAGGTAAACCCTAGTCTAGACACCGTGTCTACACTAACGCTTACTACTCTAATTACCGCGGATAACTAGAGCACTCAATACGAGCAGAGATCCAGTAAATAAAGTAAAGCAAGAACTAAAATTAAATATAATACTTAGAAATAATAAATGAAGAACCTGGAGAATACTTGAAGACGAACCAGATGCTGCACCAATACAATGTCGAGGAAGATCCGACAGATCCGGCTGCTCCTCAGCTCTCTCCTTCTCCTCTCTAAATTACAACTAGATGATGAACTAGAACTAGATCTAGAACTAGAAGATGAACTAGAACTGGAACTAGAACTAGACAATCAACTAGAGGGACCTCTACTTCTACTTGAAACCCTAGTTTCTAATGTGGAGATGAATAATGAAGATGGAGATGCCTGGAGAGGGGGGTCTGGGTCTGGTTTTATAGCCCGGAGCGTGGAACGTGAGCCCTTGGATCAAACCAACTTCGGGGACTGTGGAGATGCATTCTAGGAGGCAGTGGAAGAAGATTCCAGAAGGCGGAGGCGAAATGGGCTCCGTGGCCGACCGGTCGGTCTCCATGTGGGACCGGTCGGTCTGGCCCAGTGGGCCCACGTGGTGGGCCGCCTCGTGGTGTCTTCTGGTGTCTTCTAGATCCTTCTTTTGCAGATTTCGTCACGAAATTAATATCTTTTCATCCGGGACCCCGAATATAGCAAATGATATGTCCGTTTCGATCGTCTCGACGAGCCCTTCGCAATGGTGCACTCCAATTCATCACTTGAGATACTTTTATATGGTGAAATATTGATGTCCTACAAAACAAGTGAGAGCACCAAAACTCGTGGAACTTGTTAGTTTCAAACCCTACAACTATGCTTTGTAATTCATTTAGTGTCATTTCATGCAATAGTTGATGGTTAATTGTGAGCATTAGTGGGCATCAACAAGTTCCCCCAAGATTAACCTTAGCTAGTCCCGAGCAAAGCCAATCTCAACAATGGATCAGGAGTTGCTACAATATATTTACTTCCAACAAGTACACATGCATCCAAACAAAATTTCTCGTATGGAATAGAAAAAAACATCATATTATTCATTACGGGGCTTAGTACTTTACCTTGAATCCTGAGTAATTGAAAGATAGAATGATCAAATCAAGCACTATGTCTCTAGTTCTTTCCCTTCACCATTATCCCGGAGTTTTATGAATTTTCAGAAAAGATTAAAAACATATGTTGCTAGATTAAACAATGGATCCAAAGAGAAAGTCAACCATACCATTGAATCGAGATGTGCAAGTGTATGGAAAAATGGAGTCGGATGCTCTTTTGAATATATCACTCTCTTCTGCTTATCAGAAACACATGGCTATCAGGCTAATTCTACTATCGGACACGTGCCCATTTTTTCTGACACATTTTTTTTTCTTTTCTTCGAGGTTCTGGACACTTGTCCCTTTTTATTTCCTTTGGATCTATCTTTTTTTGGTTTCGGACACTTGTCCCTTTTTATTTCCTCGGATCTCTTTTCTCTTTTTTTTATAGCCATATGCTTCCAACAAACTTTTGAGAGGATAGGAATAAATAATCATGAGCATTTATGCGGAAGATGGATGAAATGTGTAAGTGATCTCAATTCAATAGTATGATAACTTTTCATAGGGTCAACAAAGCTTAATTTAACTCAATGCATTTTTTAGTCATATTAATATTGGAAACTCTCCGGAACTCTAGTGTTGTTTAGAACAAGATAATAGCAACTCAGATCATCACATGTCATATCTGTCAACTACCTAGACTCTAGATCAAGCATTTGCTACCCATGCATTTAATTTCATTTTTTAAGCATCATTATTAACTAGGAGAACTCATGCTTTGAAGGTTAGGTACTTGAAAGAAATTAGATAGAGCAACTATTCATCATTTCCATATAACAGATTAGAAAGAGAGTTCTTCTTTTATTATCAACTTCTTAAAACAAACTAGACACACTATTTTATTTATTTAATCTAACACACTTTAACTTACTATTTAAAAATACTAAGATAGAAATAAAGACATACCTGATTTACAAAGATAACGGGGGTGCGTCTCTCCCAAGCTAATCATTTCGATCGCATCGAGCCTTCATGTGCCCAAATATTTTTGTTCTTTTTCTTTTTAAGGGTGAGCCTTCATGTGCTCACATTTTTTTTTACTTTATTTTATTTTTATATATAGAAAGAAAAACTTAAGAGGATAAAGATACTTACCTGGATACACGGGGGTGCTTTCCCCCGAGCGGGATATTGACATAGTCGTTCACTCATTTTGGCCTGCATGTTAAGTCTCAAGCTTCCAAATCCTGCATAACTCAAATAGACAACAAAACTCGTGGAACAAATTAAGTGTTAAGCATAAGAGTTTTAGTTGTCTAGAGCGTTGGTGATTGATTTTCTTTTAGATAGGATCATTGAATTGTAAAAATTCAATCACATCAATTTCTTCTAAGGGTTCAGGTTCAAGAAAATTTTTCAAACGTTGGCCATTTACCTTGAATACGTTACCTGAATCATCCTGAAGTGTGATGGCACCATGTGAAGCAACATCTATCACCTTGAATGGCCCTTCCCATTTACTTCTGAGTTTTCCATGACCAAAAAGCTTGATTCTTGAATTGAACAGCAGGACTTTATCTCCAGACATGAACTCCTTATGCTTGATTCTCTTGTCATGCCACCTTTTGGTTCTCTCCTTGTAGATCTTGGAACTATGGTAAGCATTTTCTCTCCATTCCTCTAGTTCTGAGATTTGCATTTGACGATTCTTTCCAGCTAGAAGAAGGTCCATGTTCCCTTTCTTGATTGCCCAATGAGTTCTGAATTCCAATTCAACTAGCAAGTGGCATGTTTTTCCATATACAAGCTGATAAGGTGACATGCCTATGGGTGTTTTATATGCAGTTCGGTATGCCCATAGTGCATCATGAAGCTTGTACTTCCATTTCTTTCCCATCTCATCCACAGTCTTCTGTAAGATGTTCTTGATTTGCTTATTTGATGTCTCAGCTTGACCGCTTGTTTGAGGATGGTATGGAGTTGCAACATTGTGTTTAACTCCATATTCTGCTAGGAACTGTCTGAAGGACTTGCCAATGAAGTGTGATCCTCCATCACTTATGACCATTCTGGGTGTTCCGAACCTTGGGAATATTATTTCATGGAACATCTTCTTGGCATGCTTGGAATCAGCGGCTCGACATGGTAGTGCTTCTACCCATTTGGACACATAGTCAACTGCCACCAAGATATATTCAGCATCTCCAGACCTTTGGAATGGTCCCATGTAGTCAATTCCCCAGACATCAAACAACTCTATTTGGAGGTTGTTTTGGAGTGGCATAGCATCACGCGCATTGATGTTTCCATGTTTCTGACATCTAGCACATCTTCTAACAAACTCCTTTGTATCTTGATACATCGTCGGCCAATAGAATCCACTTTGCCAAATCTTTGCATTTGTACGGAATGCTGCATAATGTCCTCCATAAGGTGATGCGTGACATCTTTCTATGATTTTCATGGCTTCAGTCATTGGGACACATCTCCGTAGCAACCCATCATTGCAGACCCGATAGAGATACAGATCATCCCACAAGTGGCAACGAGCATCATATTTGAGCTTCCTCTTATCCGCTCCTGGTGGAACATAACCTGCAACCATAAAATTCACAATATCCGCATACCAAGGGTCCGAGTGTGTTACCGCGAGGAGAGTGTCATCCCTTAGATAGTCATTAATATCTAAGTCATGTGTTTCCTTATATCGAAGCCTAGACAAGTGATCGGCTACTGAATTCTCTACTCCTTTCTTATCTCTTATTTCTATGTCAAATTCTTGGAGTAGAAGAATCCATCTTATAAGTCGAGGTTTAGCATCTTTCTTAGTGAGCAGGTATTTAAGAGCAGCATGGTCTGAGTAGATGATTACCTTTGCTCCAACTAAGTAAGATCTAAACTTGTCTATTGCAAAGACAACTGCCAATAACTCTTTTTCAGTGGTAGCGTAATTGAGTTGTGGCCCAGTCAAGGTTTTGCTAGCATAAGATATAGCATAGTGCTTTTTATCCTTTGTTTGGCCTAAAACGGCTCCAACAGCAAAGTCGCTAGCATCACACATGATCTCAAAAGGCAGCGTCCAATCGGGTGGTTGGATAATTGGAGCTGATATGAGTGCCTGCTTGAGGATTTGAAATGCTTCATGGCACTCACTATTAAAAATGAAAGGTGCATCTTTAGCTAGAAGGCTAGTCAGGGGTCTAGCAATTGGGGAAAAGTTTTTAATGAAACGCCTATAGAACCCTGCGTGGCCTAAAAAGCTTCTGATTTCTTTCACATTTGTGGGAGGTGGAAGTTGTTCAATAACTTCGATCTTTGCTCTATCCACTTCTATCCCACGTTCGGACACCTTGTGTCCTAGCACTATTCCTTCCTGAACCATAAAGTGACATTTCTCCCAGTTCAGGACTAAATGCTTTTCTTCACACCGTTGTAAGACTCTGTCTAAATTCTTAAGACAATCATCGAAGGTTTTGCCATAGACGGTAAAGTCGTCCATGAACACCTCCACAATTTTCTCGATCATATCAGAGAAAATAGACATCATGCACCGTTGGAAAGAAGCTGGAGCATTGCACAATCCAAACGACATTCGTCGGTATGCATAAGTTCCATACGGGCAAGTAAAAGTGGTCTTACTCTGGTCATCTGGGTGGATTGGGATTTGATGATACCCGGAATACCCATCAAGGAAACAAAAGAAAGAGTGGTTTGCAAGTCGTTCTAGCATTTCATCAATGAAGGGTAACGGGAAGTGATCTTTCTTTGTAGCCTTGTTAAGTTTCCGATAATCAATGCACATACGCCACCCAGTGACAGTTCGCTGAGGGATAAGTTCATTATTTTCATTCTTAACAACTGTCATTCCTCCTTTCCTAGGGACAACCTGGACAGGGCTAACCCACTCGCTATGTGGCACGGGATAGATAATCCCGGCGTGTAAAAGCTTCAAGACCTCTTTCTTAACAACCTCTCGCATAGCATTATTAAGTCTCCATTGTGGCTCCCTCGAAGGTGTGCAATTAGGATAAGTGGGGATGCGATGAGTGCAGAGAGCGGGACTAATGCCCGTGAGGTCTTGAAGTGAGTAGCCTATGGCTGATTTATGTTTTTCTATGATGGTGACAAGCCTATGTGTATCATCTTGGGAAAGCTTGTCACTTATGATGACAGGAGTCTCTCGATTATTATTCAGGAAGACATATTTCAGACCAGGAGGAAGGGGTTTTAGCTCAACTAAGGGTTTTGATGGCACCTCC
>CM019822.1:159878427-159922875 GCA_009763385.1 Coix lacryma-jobi var. lacryma-jobi
TTTGCTGGGTGCGTGCAAGCTTTGTCCTAGCTTGCGAACTGAGTTGGCAGGAGTTAATGCCAAGCTTGCTGAAGCCTTGAAGGCCAGCTCAGTTAGCACCTTGTCCGCTCCATGTGAGCGATGCGTGGGGATGGAGCTTGAGATTGCCAACTGTCGGCATGACAGGCTGCAAACCGAGGAGGAAAACACATACCTTCGGTCCATCCTGAGTTGGGTGTCATGCAGTGAGCCGCAGTTGGGCATGATGATCAGTCAGTTCAAGAGGGGAACTGATTGCTCGAGAATAGGCTTTACTTCAGGTGGGAAGGGCGCTAGTACCTTTGGTAAGATCAGTGAGTTTAGCGGAGTGAACCCGAGTGAGAAACCATCCGCTATCCCTAAGCTTACCAAGATCACCCCACCTGAGCCTCCTAAGCCTATCACCAAGGATGGCATCCTTGATGAACCTCCCAAGGCTCCACCTCGCAAGCAAGTGTGGGTTCCAAAACCTAACCATCTTAGGAACACACTTGACACCCTTCCTGACGTCTCTAGTGATCCCCTTCCGAGAGGCAAGTAGCCAGCCAGAGTGAACAACCCTCGCAACAATAGGAACCAACAACCCAAGAGAGTGGTGAGGTTCGAGTGCGAGTACTGTCACCGCGAGGGTCACCTAGCTGAGTTTTGCTTTCAGAGGAAGAGAGACGTTAGGAAGGAGTTGGAACTGAACAACCAGGCCAGGCATCACCCTTTCCATGGTGTGCAAGGTCGGTTAGTTCAGAGGCAGGGCGCTAGACCTGGAGGACCACCCCCTCAGGTTGCTAGGCCACAAGCAGTGAGACCACAGGGTGGTGGTCGTGCCCGTCGCGGTTCCGGTCGTTCTCTATACGATCGTGAGCCGAGTGTAAGAGGTTTTGCTGCTCAGTCCCATAGCGGACCACCTTTTTAGTATGGTGGTGATCGCTTTGCTCAGATGGGACAGGTAGGTAAGTTTGGAGGTTTTCCGTTCCATAGCGGACCACCCTTTCAGGTTGGTGGTGATCGCTATCCACCCATGGGATGAGGACAGTTTGGTGTTGCTGCTAACACTTTTTCTGGGCCTATGACACAGCACTGGTATCCTTCTCAGTATACTAACCCCAGTGTTGTGCCATATGCTCACTTCCTGCCTTTCTATTGATGCAGGAACTTCGGTTGGAGAACATGTGGCTCATGGATTTCGGGTGTTCGCGCCACATGACCGGAAAGAAGGAATGGTTCTCCAGCCTTAGCCCCGTGATGCATAAGGAGTACATCACTTTCGGGGATAATAGTAGAGGTAAGGTTGTTTCTCAGGGAGCTATCTGGCTCAATGAGAACTTTGTCCTGAAGAATGTTGCCTTGGTTTCTAATTTGCATTTCAACTTGCTTTCTGTTTCGCAACTTCTTGAGGATGATTGTGAAGTGCGCTTTAAGAAGGGTTTGAGTCGCGTTTTAGACCCTCGGGGAGATCTTGTTTGTCGGATCGTCCCTTTTGGCCGTGTTTTCAGAGCCGACTTTTCTCAATCTTTCGGCTCTGCTAGGTGTTTGATGGCTGGTCCTTCTTCTGATTTGTGGAAGTGGCATAGAAGGCTCGGTCACTTGAGTTTTGACTTGCTTGCAAGGCTTAGCTCACTTGGCCTAATCCAAGGATTGCCCAAGCTTAAGTTTCAGAAGGACCTCGTTTGCCATCCTTGTCGTCACGGGAAGATGGTCGCTGCTTCTCACCCACCTGTTAATCAGGTGATGACAAAGCGACCCGGTGAGCTTTTTGACATGGACACAGTTGGTCCAGCTCGGGTTTGCTCAGCGGGTGGGAAGTGGTACGTTCTAGTGATCGTTGATGATTTTTCGAGGTACTCTTGGGTGTTCTTTATGGAGGGTAAGGATGAAGCTTTTCCATTTGCTCGTGATCTTATTCTGAAGTTGAAAACTGAGTTTCCACCTGATACCATTACAGCTATTCGTAGCGATAATGGTACTGAATTTGATAACTCTCAGTTTGCTTCCTTCTGTTCTTCTAATGGAATCGAGCATCAGTTTTCTTCTCCTTATGTCCCTCAGCAGAACGGTGTTGTTGAGCGCAAGAACCGGACCCTTGTTGAGATGGCCAGGACGATGCTCGATGAGCATAGGACTCCTAGGCATTTTTGGGCCGAGGCAATCAACACTGCTTGCCATATTTCAAATCGCATCTTTCTTCGTGCCTTGATGAAAAAGACTTCTTATGAGTTGCGTTTTGGACGGGTACCCAAGGTATCTCATTTTCGGGTGTTTGGGTGTAAGTGCTTTATCCTGAAACAAGGCAATTTAGACAAATTTGAATCTCGCTCTGCTGATGGGGTGTTTCTTGGTTATGCTTCTTATTCACGTGCTTATCGAGTTCTTAACCTTGAAACTAACCGGATAGTGGAGACCTGCGAGGTCACATTCGACGAAACTATGCCTTGTGTTTCTTCTGCTTTTGATGTTGCAGGAGAACAGGAGACGGGAGAGACCATCTTTGTGGAGGAGGAGCAGGAGAATGCCGATTGGGGTGATCCTGAGCCAACTCCACTGGCTGCCCCCGTCGACCCTGCGACGACTACTTCAGCTCGAGGACCCGATCCCATGACTTCTTCTTCCTGGGGTCCTTTTGAGCCACCTCTCCTGCGAGCACCCGCTGCACCTGAGGGAGCGACAGCATCTGGCGAGGGGGAGGCGACTTCGGCGAGGCAAGCGCCCCGAAGCGTTCAGCAAGTTCACGCCCCACGACAGATGATCGGCGGCATCGACCAGCGAGTCACGCGGTCGCGAGCGTATGAAATCTCTCACTTTGCTCATTCTGCATTCGTTGCTTCTTTTGAGCCCAAAGATGTTGGACACGCACTTTCTGATTCTAACTAGGTCAATGCCATGCATGAGGAGTTAGAAAACTTTGAGCGAAACCAAGTTTGGACCTTTGTTCCACCTCCACCACAATGCCACCCTATAGGTACCAAGTGGGTTTTTAAGAACAAAGAGGGTGAGGACGGGATGGTAGTGAGGAACAAGGCTAGACTAGTAGCTTAGGGTTTTTTGCCAAAAAGAGGGAATAGACTATGAGGAAACCTTTGCCCCTGTAGCCCGTTTAGAAGCCATTAGAATCCTTCTAGCCTTTGCTACATCGAAGGGTTTTAAGCTTTATCAGATGGATGTCAAGAGTGCCTTCTTGAATGGGTATATAGAGGAAGAGGTTTATGTTAGGCAACCCCCTGGCTTTGAGGATCCCAAGTTTCCAAACCATGTTTATAAACTTTCAAAAGCTTTGTATGGTTTGAAACAAGCCCCGAGAGCGTGGTACGATCGTTCGATAGAACTTTGTTTCTCCTCAAGCAAGGCAACGATACCCTGTTAGTCCAGATTTACGTGGATGACATCATCTTTGGTGGCTCTTCTCATGCGCTTGTTGCCAAGTTTGCAGATACTATGAGCAGGGAGTTTGAGATGAGTATGATGGGCGAGTTGACTTTCTTCCTCGGGTTGCAAATTAAGCAAACCCGAGACGGGACATTTGTGCATCAAGGAAAATACACCAAGGATATCCTGAAGAAATTCGACATGGGCGAGGCCAAGCCTCTTACGACGCCCATGCCGACGACTGCGACGATGGACGCGGACCAGGACGGAGAGCCGGTTGACCAGAAGGAGTACAGAAGCATGATTGGCTCGCTTCTGTACCTGACGGCAACGAGGCCAGATATACAGTTTTCTGTGTGTCTGTGCGCTCGTTTTCAGGCGTCCCCTCGGACTTCCCACAAGCAAGCGGTCAAGCGCATCATGAGGTACCTCCGTTACACTCCTGAGTTCGGACTTTGGTACTCCTCTTCTTCGACTCTTTCGCTCTGTGGTTATTCCGATGCGGATTTTGCCGGCTGTCGGCTTGAGCGCAAGTCTACTTCTGGGACTTGTCAGTTTCTTGGCTCTTCTTTGGTTTCGTGGTCTTCTCGCAAGCAGTCGAACGTAGCCCAGTCTACTACTGAAGCCGAGTATGTTGCCACTGCTTCTTGTGCTTCGCAGCTTTTATGGATGGTTGCTACATTGCGTGATTTTGGTCTAGATTTCAGTCGGGTCCCTTTGCTTTGCGATAGCACTTCTGCCATTAGTGTAGCAAAGAACCCTATTCTTCACTCCAAGACCAAGCACATCGATGTTCGCTTTCACTTTCTTCGTGATCACTATGAGAAAGGCGACATTGATCTTAGGCATGTAGACACCCATAACCAGGTTGCGGATATTTTCACGAAGCCTTTGGATCTCTCAACTTTTGCTAGGTTGAGAGGTGAGCTTGGTGTGTGTTTCCCCTTTTAGATGGGGGAAACATTTTGCTTGTTGTAAAATAAACTGACCTTCTGATCCTTTTTGTTTTTGGGTCTTGAGTCTTTCTGTTTTTGCTTTGGCTCCGATTCTGACTTCATCATGCATACATCTTTTTATTTCAAGCTTCATGTCTATATTCCTTAGAATGAATTTATGCTCTGATTAGTGTATGCTTCGATGATATCTGATGATGCTTGTAGCTTAGGCTCTCTTTGATCATTGTTACATTTTGTGAGCTAAGCTATTTCTTTCAGAACGCTGAACATGTCTAATGAACTTAAAACTTGATACATGTTCACCATTGAGATTGGCAACTAGCATGTGTAGGATGTGTTGAGGTCCCTTGAGCTATTTCATATATGCTAGGTTGCTATGTCTCTAGTTCTGAGTTATTCACTTGCTTGGATTGTCCATATTCTGCTTAAAATGAACCAAGTTTTAGTGAATTGAAAAGATTGAGATGGGATTGCTTTGTCAGCACATCACGGTATCGAGATTGTTTCTCATAGCACTTTGAGTTAAACTTGAGCCGTGTAGTGTAAGACCGAAACTGATGCTTTAAGCTCCTGATTGCATATGCATAGGCTTAGCACGGTTGGAAAGTTAGGCAATGACAAGCTTTCAACCTCTCGCAATCACATGCTGAATCTGAACTTGTGTAAAAACCGCTGCAAATATCTCCGATAAAATCTAAAACCACAAGTTTATGTTTCACTCTATAGCATGATGGTTGAACCTTGCAAGGGGTAGTTCACCTTACATACATGTTTAGCACTTGTTTGACTTCCTGTCTATACATGCTTAGTGCTAATTTGATGGTGAAACTCCTTTCTAAATGGCTTAAAACTGCTCACTGAGCTTATGCATTCATATCTTGTTTTCGGTGATCAGTTTGAGCCTTTGCTAGCACTTGTGTATGTTGCTATGTAGTCGGATCAGCACTCTTTAGAGCATTCTTTCACTCTTTCGAGTATATACCTGAAGCTGCTAACATGCATTTTTAACTCATGTGCATGTGCTTGACTCCGATAGGCATGACCTAGCTCCGTTTGACTTACTTGAGCTCTTTTCCTTCTCTGTTTGATTGCAAATTGCCCCCAAGGGGGAGCATTGGTGAGAATGTCTTGTTGTGGTGACAATTTGCAATTTTTGCTTCACTTGTTGAGGGGGAGTTCTTTAAGTGAGGGGGAGTATTTCTGCCTGTTCCGAGTTGGTTTTGGTTGATATCGATCCTTTCAGCTAGTTGCGTCGAGCTTCTGTGCCTCTGTCTTGAGGGACTAGCTGTTTTCATCTTGGTTTAGTAGTTCTTGATTGGTATCGGGCTTACTGCTGGTTGTGTTGAGCCTCTGTGCCTCTATCTTGAGGGACTAGCTGTCATCTTGTTTTAGTGGTTCTTGATTGGTATCGAGCTTTCAGTTAGTGGTGTTGAGCCCCTTCTGCCTCTTCTTGAGGACTAGCTTGCTTCTGACTTGGTTGCGTCGAGCCATTGCCCATGTCTTTGGGAACCAAGTCTTGTGCTCTGATTTTGATCGACTTTTGCTTCTTGATGAGTTGTTGCTCCGATCTTTTGCTTGGTTGTGTCGAACCGTTGCCCATGTCTTTGGGGACCAAGCTTCGTTTATCTCGAATTGTTCTTCTTTGGCCTTTTCTCTGGTTTTTGGACATTTCGAGTGAGTTTTTCTCCTTCTATCTAATTCTGCTTTCTTCTATTCTAGTAACGGATACTATGAGTAGACGATGCACTCATCAAGGGGGAGATTGAGAACACAAGGTTGATATGTGCCCTTGTGGTTCCCTTCCTGAGTGATGAGTGATCGATCAACGGGCAACATGTCTCTTGGCTGTGTTGATGTGCAGGTGCGGAGCTCGGGCAGTGGTCGAAGGTGAGGTGAAGGTCAAGTGGGGACGTGCTGTGCCGACGGACCGGGAGCGGTGAAGGGCGGACGTGGAGCTTGGACCGACGGACCAGGAGACCTGAGTATCAGCTGTGGTAGCTGGCACGTGGCGTTGACAAGCAAGAGTACATGGGGATGTGCGGTGCATCGGCCGAGTCGGGAGGATGCCCGGCGTGGAGGCTGGACATGCTCCGGCATCGGTGCTGGAACTCGGGGTGTGCGAACCACATCCCGTCTTCGGCACGGGTTCGGTAGCTGAGCCTCGAAAAGCTACCCTCGACGGTTTCCGAGTTTGGGCCTCAAAACTCGGGGTGGCCCGTTTCCGAGTTTGGGCCTCAAAACTCGGTGAGAACGGTTTCCAGGTTTGGGCCTCAAAACCTGGGCGCGCGGGTTTCTGAGTTTGGGCCACAAAACTCAGCCTGAGGACAGGTTTCCCGGTTTCGGCCTCAAAACCGGGGGAAGGCCCAGGTTTCCCGGTTTCGGCCTCAAAACCGGGGGGAGGTCCGCAAAAAGGACGGTCGACGCGTGGCGGCGTGGAGAGGCTGGCGCGGAGGCGAGGCTATCCACGAGGTAGGCGCGGTGGTCGACTGGGCGGCACATGGCGGCATCCTGAGGCTTGCGTCGAGGCGAAGCTAAGGTTGAGGAAGGCGCGTGGCCGTCAGATCAACTATCAGCAGAGTTGGATCGGGATACCCTTAGGGTTGGCCGTTTCGCTCATGTATCTAGGGGTAGTAAGGGGATTATTGTTTTAGGCTATAAATAAGAGAGGCACCCCTCCTCTCTCACTATCCTTGCAGTCATTTGTTCCTGAGCTCTCTCTCTAGCCCTCGCTTAGGTTCTAATCATACCTCGCTGCAAGCGATCCGCAGAGACGGAAATCATACCTCTGTGTATTTGGATGTTTTGAGGAAACGAGACCGTATTCTCGTTGTCTCCTCGTGTGGAGGAATTTCGGCTGAAATCAAATCGTGTCTTGTGTTCTCCACGTTTTGGTTTTTCATCTCCCGGAGATTTGCCTCGTTCTCCCTCTCCGCGAGATGATTTTCGATTCCACTTGAATCAGTTTGTTCTTGGTCGTTAGGTTCATCTTTTCACCGAAGGATTTCTCCTATAACCTCATGAGTCCATAGATCGGGTTGATTTCGTGTTCATTCTTCGTCTTTCCCCCTTTCCGATGTTTCTCGGATTACCCTTGATTAACTTGGATTGGTGCGATGATTTCTTAGGATTAGCACCCCAATACGTTGAGGAACACCTGGGAGAAGTTTGATCGAACCCCCTTTTGATTTGGTGAAGTTCCGATCGATTTGCCCTTTTACCCCGAGCAGAATTGTGCTTTCTGTTCATCCGCGGACAGTCTGCGCCTCCAGCGGCGGACAGTCCGGGGATCGGGGCTGGGTCGATTCAGTCAGGTGCAGACCCCTGACTGTTCACTGTCGAGTGAACGGCGGACAGTCCGCGGTACAAACCCGCGGACAGTCCGAGACGTGTCCAGCAGACTTGCAGGACTGTTTGGTTTCTGCGTTTTTGCCGGCGGACAGTCCGGCTCCAAGTCGCGGACAGTCCGGGACTTAACGGCGGACAGTCCGGGACTCTGACCGTGGACAATCCGTGAATCTGCAGTTTGTGCTGTTTTGCTCCGTGGCTTTGGCGGTTGGTTTTGGGGTTTCTCCGGAGGTTCCGCTATACCACTAGGACATCTCCTAGGGTATCCACCTACTCGTAGGTCGTGAACTCTCCGGTCGTTACGAGTCTTCGCTTTTGGGGTGATTTTCTGGGACAAGGGCTATACAATTCATGAGTTGAATTTGAGGCTCCCATTCACCCCCCCTCTGGTCGCTAATCCGGTCCTTCAGTCCTTCTTCGGCTTTGCTATGCTTTTGGGTCATTTGGTCGAGTTCTCTCTTCTCCTTCTTCCTTCTTCTCTTTCCATTATGATTTGTGTTGGTAGTTGACAATGCACTTATCATGGGGGAGATTGCGGATACATGGGCGTATGCCGAGTCTCTGAGTGATGAGTGATTGTCAACTGGGATAATGCGCATGTTCTTTGGCTTGTGTTGTGCAGGTGTCGAGCACGGAGACAGTGATCAGAGGCAAGGTGAAGGTCAAGTAGAGACGTGCCGTGCCGATGGACCGAGAGTGGCGAAGGGCGGACGTGAGGCTTAGACTGAGGGACCGGTGGCCCGAGGATCAGCTGTGGTGGCTGGCAGCCTGGGACAGCGACGAGCGAAGACTTGTGGGACATGGTGTTGCTCGGGTCGAGGACCTGGGGACACGTGTCGGTGGACGGGGTGCACGGGCGGTGCATCCCTTCTACAGCTTCGGTTTGGTGGTAGAGCCAGAGAAAAACCATCGGGTGGACGGTTTCTAGGTTTGGGCCTGAAAACCTGGGCGCGGATGGTTTCCGAGTTTGGCCACAAAACTCGTCCTGAGGACGGTTTCCAGGTTTGGGCCTCAAAACCTGGGTGCTGCGGGTTTGCTGAGTTTGGGCCACAAAACTCAGGCTACGGTGGGCTGGTTTCCAGGTTGGGGCCTCAAAACTGGGGGTTGATCGTGAAAGCTGGTTTCCCGGTTTGGGCCACAAAATCGGGGGTGCGACGTCCGGGAAAAGGACAAGCAGAGCGGTGGCGGCACGTGGCGGCAATCGGGAGGTTGCGTCGAGGCAACGCTACGAGTTGTGCGGGCGTGGCCGTCGGATCACCACCTACCACGAGTTGGTCCAGAATAACCTTAGGGTTTAGCTGGTTCGCTCTGTAAGTAGTTAGGGGTAGAGTGGGAATTAGGAATAGTTAGAATTAGGATAAGTAGGGGGAGACACCCACCTTCCCATCCATCTCAGTCATTTGCTCTTTGCACCTAGGGTTTCCTGCTCTCCCAATCCCCTACTGTAGCTAGCTGAGATCCGCAGAGAACCATACCTCTGTGTACTGGAGATTTTGAGGAAGTGAGGCCGTAACCTCACTGTTGTAGCGTGTGGTAGCCACACGGTTGCAGATCGATGTGTTGATTCGCGTTTTGGTTCGTGTTCTTCGCGTTCTTCGTTTCTCCGCGATTTTCCCGTCACTCGATCTCCCTCTCTAGTGCATCCTTGCGAAATCCGTTTGAATCAACTTGTTCTTTATAGTGAGGAGATCATTTCCACCGAAGGAATTCATCTAGCTCCTCACGAACAAGTAGATCGGGTTGATTTTGTTTTCGTGGCGCTTTTTCGTTCTTGATCTTCCCCTTTCGATTTCCCAATGATTGAATCGACTTGAGCGGATGATTTCTTGGGGATAGTCTTCTAACTATCCCGTGATCATCTTCTCCAAGTTTGGGAACGTGGGATTTTGATTTGGATCGATTTCGAAGAGATTTGGGTGAAGGGCGACCGAAATCGCCCTCACTGGGTGTCGGCGGACAGTCCGCCACCCTAGGCGCAGACAGTCCGCGTGTCGGGGACGAGCCAGTTCAGTGGCCAGGTTCTTCGGCTGTCTTGTCTCTGTTTGACCAGTGGACAGTCCGCCGTAGTGATCCGCGGACAGTCCGGGATCACTAAGTGAGGTTTCAGAACCTTTGCGTTTTTGGGAGTTTTGCCGGCGGACAGTCCGCCACTCGCTCGCGGACAGTTCGGCAGTACCGCGGACAGTCCGGGACCCCAGGTCGGGACAGTCCGGGAATTGCCTGAAGCTTCCGGTTTTGTGCGTTTGCTCTCCCTACTTCCTCGCTTGGTTATCGGACTTCTCGTTTGGCCTTGTAGTTGACCAAGGAACCTCTCTAGGTATCTTTGCTACTTGTTAGCATCGATATTTGAAATTTCTCGACGTAGCCGTCTATCTACGTTCAGGACTTGGTTCTTGAGGGTCAAACTTGTGCCGGTACTTTTGCCGTTCGGTTTGCTATCGCATTGTGGTGCCTCGCTATGATCCTAGGGATCATCCACCATCTTCCAAGGGTCGTGGGCATCACGGTTTCGATCGAAGCTTTCGGGGGTTGATTTTGGGAACAATAGGTCAAAGTTTCGAGAGAAATTTTTGAGCTCCCATTCACCCCCCCTCTGGTCACCTTGCTATTGCATTCTCGGTCCTTCAGGTGACCGAACGCAGGCAGAGTCCGGTCAGTACTGTCCTGCTCTGTTTTCGTCCGCGGTTCGATCGTTCGTTGTCGGTTTTGATTTCCGGTTTTTGCGTTGGGTTTTGAGAGTCGTGGAGTGTCTCGCTGTGCTTCTTGGAAGCATCCACCCTATCTCTAGGGTCGTGGACACTTACGAGCTCTAGGGTATGCTCTTGGGGTTGACTCTTGGGACAGTGGCGACAAGTTTCCGAAAGGAAATTTTGAAGCTCCCATTCACCCCCCCTCTGGTCGCTTTCTGGTAGCATTCTCGGTCCTTCAATTGGTATCGGAGCGGGTTAAGGATCTTCCACCTTAGCCGGTTCCAGATCCACAGAAGGCGACATGGATCGCGGCGTAGGCAAACCGCCATTTTTCGATGGGACGAACTATGCGTATTGGAAGATACGCATGTCGGCCTATCTCCAGAGCATGGGCTCTTCTGTTTGGGAGATTTGCAACAAGGCCGACTACGTTGTCTTGGCTGCTCGTGTTACTCAGCTTCAGATGGATGAGCACGATGCCAATAGCCGAGCGCGTAACACTCTTTTCTCCTGTTTGAGCATGTCCGAGTTTGATCGCGTTTCTCACCTCCCCACGGCTCGTGAGATTTGGGCGACCCTCATGCGCTTCGATGAGGGAACCACTCAAGTCAAATCCCGTCTCTACGAGTCGCACAAGCGGGAGTATGAGAACTTTCGACACATGCCTGGCGAGAGCATAGAAAGTTTATTCGCTCGCTTTCAGGTCATTGTCAACAAGATGAGAGCGAACAAGGAGTTGTTGCCTTTCGACGATCATGAGAGGGCTTTGAAGCTTTTGCACACACTTGATCGGTCGGTGTGGGACTCAAAGGTCCAGGCGATCATCGAATCGCCTAACTATGAGACCCTCACTTGCGACGAGCTCTTTAGCAAGCTCAAGTCTAGTGTGATTGACGCCATGTCGAGGGCTTCTTATGAAAATCCTTCCGGCCCAACTATGGCTTTGGTTTATGGCTCTTCTGCTAACCCCTCTGGAGGATTTGCACCATCTTCACTCTTTTCTGTCATAGAGGACCAGCTGGAGTCTTTGGGGGATGACGAGTTGGCTTTGCTTGCCAACCGGTTCTCGCGGTTCCACAACAACCGCATGAACCGTCGCCACGGAGGAGGACGCTCAGGATGCTTTGAGTGCGGCGACCCCGACCACTTCATCGCCAACTGCCCCAAGAAGAAGAACACATCTGGGAAGGGCGATCATGGGCACAAGTACGACTCCGGCAAGCGCAAGGAGAAGTACGTCCCCTCGAGGCACAAGCGGAGGGGCGGCTTCGACAAGGAGTACATCAAGAAGAAGTACTTGGAGAAGGCCCAGGCTGAGCAGCGTGCGTTCTTTGCCACGCTCAGCGACGTCGACGGCTCGGATGATGACTCCGCTTGCTCAAGCGATGACGAGTCCAAGAAGAAGAAGAGGATCGAGGACAAGCTGAACGGCCTCTGCTTCTTCGCCGACGACGACGGCCTTTGCACCATGGCTCTTGGTGATGAGGTCGACGGCAAGCTGGAGGACACCCCTCGGAACGACGACGACGACGACACCTCCCAGGTATCTCTCACTCACGACGAGCTTTCTGCTGAGGTTGAGAAGCTTACTGCCGCCTTGCTTAGTCAAGATAAGTTGCTTAGGCGTGCTGCTAGAGAGCGCAAGGAGTTTAGGCAGAAGTGGGAGGACACGGTGAGGGAGCTTGAGTTCGCTAAGTCCACCGTGGTCATTTCTGAGGAGGTGGAGTGTGAGATGTGCACCAAGCACATGACTGACCTTCTCACTTTGAGAGGTAAGTATGCTGCTTTGGTAGGAGAGGTGGATGAGCTCCGGGCAAGACCCTTGTTGTTGGGTGCGTGCAAGTCCTGTCCAGTCTTGCAAACCGAGTTGGCAGAGAAGGATGCCAAGATTGAGTCTCTTGAGAAGGCCAGCTCGGGTAGCACTTGTGTGACTAGGTGCGCTTTGTGTGAGGGTTTGGAGATGGAGATCGCTAATGTGAAGCATGACAAGATGCAAACCGAGGAGGAAAACACATACATTCGGACCATCTTGTCATGGGTGTCCAGCGGTGAGCCACAGCTCGGGATGATGATCTCCCAATTTAAGCGAGCTGCTGGAGGTCCTGGTGTAGGTTTTGCTCCGGGTGTTGATCTTTCTGCTTTTGGGAAGATTGGAGAGTCGAGTGGTCTAAACCCATGTGAGAAGCCCAACTCCACCACTACTCCCCAACTTACCAAGCTTCCACCCAAAGAGCCTCTCAAGCCTAACACCAAGGATGGGGTGTTTGAGGAACCTCCGAGAGCTCCACCCAAGAACCAAGTGTGGCATCCCAAACCCAACCACCTGAAAAACAAGCTGGATACAATGCCACCTATCCAGGAGGAGCTTATGCCACAGAAGGGCAAAGTGATCCACACCCACAACCATGTGTACCAACAACCCCCTTTGAGAGCGGTGAGGTACCATTGTGAGCACTGTGGGAGAGATGGACACTTGAGTGAGTTCTGCTTTCGGGGCAAGAGAGAGGCGCGCCGTGCTAGGGAGATGAACAATGCGGACATGTACCATCCTTTCCATGATGTACATGCGCCGAATGTTCAAAGACGTGCTGCTAGGCCCAGAGGTCCAGAACCTCAAGTTCCCAGGCCTAGGCAGCGGAGAGAACGTGCCCGGCGGGAGCCTGCAGTTGTAGGCTATGGACCCCGTGGCGGTGGCTTTGTTATAGAGCGTTTTCCACCACCGCGTTTTGAGTATCGCGATGGACGCTCTTCCCTTAGCGGACCACGTTTTCCTCAATGTGGTGATCGCTTCCCCCGTAGGCGTGCTAGGAATGGTTTTTACACTAACCGTTCTTTTGAGCAGCCGGCCCAACACTGGTATTCTTCCTACTTCACTAACCCCAGTGTTGGACCGTATGCTCACCCTATGTCTTTTTATTGATGTAGGTAAAACGATTGGAGGACGTTTGGTTGGTGGATTATGGTTGCTCGAGGCACATGACCGGAAATGCCAAGTGGTTCTCCAGTCTTAGTCCTGTCGCCGGTAAAGAGTTTATCACCTTCGGCGACAATAGCAAAGGTAAAGTGTTGTCTCGTGGGTCGGTGCGAGTTAATGAGCACTTTGTGTTGCACGATGTTGCTCTTGTTTCTAACTTGCATTTTAACCTTCTTTCGGTTTCGCAACTCTTTGATGACGACTATGAGATTCGTTTTAAGCCGAATCTCAGTCGTATTTTGGATCCTCAGGGCAATCTTGTTTGTGTGATTTCGCCCTTTGGGAAAGTCTTTCATGCGGATTTCTTGGAGTCGTTTGGAGTTTCTCGTTGTCTTTGGGCTGGACCTTCCTCCTCTGATCTTTGGAAGTGGCATAGGAGACTAGGACATTTGAGCTTTGACTTGCTTGCAAGACTTAGCTCACTTGGTCTAATCCGAGGATTGCCCAAGTTGTCGATGGAGAAGGATCTTGTTTGCCATTCTTGTAGACATGGGAAGATGGTTGCCGCTCCCCACCATCCAGTGACTCAGGTCATGACTAAGCGCCCTGGAGAGCTTTTACACATGGACCTTGTTGGTCCGGCTCGGGTGAGCTCGGTTGGGGGGAAGTGGTATGTGCTTGTTGTTGTTGACGATTTTTTGAGATATTCGTGGGTCTTCTTTTTAGCTGAGAAGACCGAGACTTTCTCCTTTGCTCGCAATCTGATTTTGCGTCTTCAGAACGAGTTCCCTTTGAACTTGATGCGAGCTATTAGAAGTGATAATGGTTCCGAATTCAAGAATTCGGATTTTGAGAAATTTTGTAACTCCTTGGGTTTGGAGCATCAGTTTTCTTCCCCCTACACACCGCCCCAAAATGGTGTTGTAGAGAGGAAGAATAGGACCCTTGTAGAGATGGCCAGGACGATGCTCGATGAGCATAGGACTCCTAGGCGATATTGGGCCGAAGCTATGAACACTGCATGCTATATTTCCAATCGCATTTTTCTCCGAGCTTTCTTGAAAAAGACTTCTTATGAGTTGCGATTTGGGAGACAACCCAAGGTGAGTTATTTTAGAGTCTTCGGTTGCCACTGTTTTATATTGAAGAAAGGCAACCTGGACAAATTTGAGTCTCGTTCTTCTGACGGTGTATTTTTGGGTTATGGCACTCACACTAGAGCTTATCGTGTACATAACCTTGATACTAACCGAGTCATGGAGACATCCGATGTCACCTTCGACGAGACCATAGTTTGTCCTTCTTCTCGTTTTGAGCGTGCAGGTATGGATGAGGGTGAGGGTGCTGAAGGTATGGATGATCCAGCACCCCCTCCACCTGCTTTGCCGCAAGGAGCGGCTTCTACGACGACTCACGGCCCCGACACTTCTTCTTCCTGGGGGCCGTGGGATCCGCCACCCCGAGCGGTACCTTTTGTACCCGGGGAGGCACCAACTGCTATTGAGGGGGAGATCACTTCTGCACGGGAGGCGCCACGACACATCCAGCGCCAACACCCCCCTCAGCAGATGATCGGCAACATTGACGAACGTGTCACTCGGTCCAGGTCACAAATCTCTCACTTTGCTCATTCTGCTTTTGTTGATGATTTTGAGCCCCGAGATGTTGGACACGCCTTGACGGATCCGAATTGGGTCAATGCCATGCATGAGGAGTTAGAGAACTTTGAGCGAAATCGGGTTTGGGTTTTAGTTCCACCTCCTCCAGACTGTAAGCCTATTGAGACAAAATGGGTTTTCAAAAACAAGCAAGGAGAGGATGGCCACATTGTTAGAAACAAGGCCAGGCTTGTAGCGAAGGGCTATAGTCCGAAGGAGGGGATAGACTATGAGGAGACTTTCACTCCTGTAGCTCGTTTGGAGGCTATTAGGATACTCTTGGCTTTTGCTGCATCCAAAGGTTTCAAACTTTTTCAAAAGGATGTCAAGACTGCCTTCTTAAACGGCTACATAGAAGAAGAGGTTTATGTTGAACAACCCCCCGGTTTTGAAAATCCCAAGTTTCTGAACCATGTTTTCAAACTCCACAAAGCTTTATATGGTTTGAAACAAGCCCCTAGAGCCTGGTATGATAGGTTGAAAACCTTTTTGCTTGCTAAGGGTTTTAAAATGGGATGTGTGGATAAAACGCTCCTTCTTCTCAAGCAAGGCAAAGACACTCTCTTGGTCTAGATTTGCGTGGATGATATCATTTTCGGTGGTTCTTCTCACGCTTTGGTTGCCAAGTTTGCAGATACTATGAGCAGGGAGTTCGAGATGAGTATGATGGGCGAGCGGACTTTCTTTCTCGGATTGCAAATTAAGCAATCCCGAGAAGGGACGTTTGTGCACCAGGGCAAGTATACCAAGGACATGCTGAAGAGGTTCGATATGGGTGAGGCCAAGCCTCTTCCATCACCTATGTCGACCACGATGGCCCTGGATGCGGACAAGGATGGAGAAGCTGTGGACCAGAAGGAGTACCGAAGCTTGATCGGGTCGCTGCTCTACCTGACGGCGACACGCCCGGACATCCAGTTCGCGGTGTGCCTGTGCACGCGCTTTCAGGCGTCGCCGCGCACTTCTCACAGTCAGGCGGTCAAGCGCATTTTCAGGTACCTTCGGTTCACACCTGAGTTCGGGATTTGGTATTCAGCTTCCTCTACCCTCTCCCTTTGCGGTTATTCCGATGCTGATTTTGCTGGTTGTCGCATTGAGCGCAAGTCCACTTCTGGGACTTGTCAGTTTATTGGTTCTTCTCTTGTATCGTGGTCTTCTCGCAAGCAGTCTAGTGTCGCCCAGTCTACCACGGAGGCTGAGTATGTTGCTGCGGCTAGCTGCTGTTCCCAGTTGCTTTGGATGATGGCCACTTTGCGTGATTTTGGTCTGAGCTTCTCTCGTGTTCCTTTGCTTTGTGACAGCACGAGTGCGATTAGCGTTGCTAAGAACCCCGTGCTTCACTCGAAGACCAAACACAATGATGTGCGCTTTTATTTTCTGCGAGACCACTATGAGAAGGGTGATATCGACCTTCGCCATGTCGATACTCATCATCAGTTGGCTGATATTTTTACCAAGCCGTTGGACGAATCAACCTTTAATCGGTTGAGGGGTGAGCTTGGTGTGTGTTTTCCCTTTTAGATGGGGGAAACATTTTGGATCTTGTATCATAGACTGACTATTTTCTCGTTTGTTTTGTTTTTCGTTTGCATTTCAGCATACGCTTTTACATTCTGCGCTTCATGTATATAATCTTTAAAATGTAATTATGCTCTGTCTAGTATGCTCCGATGCTATATGCTGATGATAGTAGCTTATGCTCTTTCTGATCACTATTACATGTTGTGAGCTGAGCTATTTTCGAAATGGTGAATTTGCTAATGAACTTAAAAATTGAAAATGTTCACCATTGAGATATGCAACTAGCATGTGTAGGATGTGTTGAGTTCACTCGTGCTTTTCATATATGCTAGGTTACTATGTCTCTAGTTCTGAGTCATTCACTTGCTTGGTATGTTCATATTCTGTCAATAAAATCTGAACCAAGTTTTAAGTGAATTGAAAAGATCGAGATGGGATTGATTGTCAACACATCACAGTTTCGAGACTGTTTCTCATTGCACTTTGAGTTAAACTTGAGTTGTGTAGTGTATGACCGAAACTGTTGCTTTAAGCTTCTGATTGCTTCTGCATAGGCTTCGCACAGTTGAAAAGTTAGGCAATGACAAGCTTTCAACCTCTCGCAATCACATGCTGAAATTTTAACTTGTGTAATCTTAACCGCTGCAACTCTAATAAAATTGGGACACACAAGAACTTCTCTTGTTGGCACTTTTGATGGTGCATTTTCTGAGGGGGAGAAAATTGCTTTCGGTTCCTTTTGCTTGATGGTGCATTTTCAACAAAGGGGGAGAATTTAGACAAATCATGCCTCCCATGTTCAACTAAGGGGAGAGGAATCGGTTGTGTGCACCATGCAAGGGGGAGTTTTGCTTGTAATAAATTTTTGCAATTTTCAATTGGTTCAGAGCGCTTTGCTAGTTCTGTTGAGCCCTTGCCTCTATCTTGAGGGACTAGCAGTTGCTTCAGTTTGCTTCAGTTGGTATCGAGCTTTTCAGTTGATGTCGAGCTTTCTGCTAGTTGTGTTGAGCCTCTGTGCCTCTCTCTTGAGGGACTAGCATTTTGCTTTGATTTTTCAATTGGTATCTGCTAGCGGTGTTGAGCCTATTCTACCTCTTCTTGAGGGCTAGCTTTGCTTTGCTTGGTTGCGTCGAGCCGTTGCCCATGTCTTTGGGAACCATGTTGTCTTGCTCTTTCCACTTGACCTTCTTTGGCTTTGCTATGCTTTCGGGTCATTTGGTAGAGTTCTCTCTTCTCCTTCTTCCTCCTTCTTTTTCCATTATGATTTGTGTGTGTAGTTGACAATGCACTCATCAAGGGGGAGATTGCGGATACATGGGTGTATGCCGAGTCTCAAGTGATGAGTGATTGCCAATGGGTTTGATCGCAGGTTCTTTGGCTTGTGTTGTGCAGGTGTCGAGCACGGAGACAGTGATCGAGGGCAAGGTGAAGGTCAAGTAGAGACGTGTCGTGCCGACGGACCGGGAGCGGTGAAGGGCGGACGTGAGGCTTGGACTGAGGGACCGGTGGCCTGAGGATCAGCTGTGGTGGCTGGCAGCCTGGGACAGCGACGAGCGAAGACTTGCGGGCCATGGTGTTGCTCGGGTCGAGGACCTGGGGACACGTGTCGGTGGACGGGGTGCACGGGCGGTGCATCCCTTCTACAGCTTCGGTTTGGTGGTAGAGCCAGAGAAAAACCATCGGGTGGACGGTTTCCAGGTTTGGGCCTCAAAACTTGGGTGCTGCGGGTTTGCCGAGTTTGGGCCACAAAACTCGGGCTGACGATGGTTTCTAGGTTTGGGCCTCAAAACCTGGGCGCTGGCAGGTTTCCTGGTTTCGGCCTCAAAACCAGGGGATGGACTTGGATGCTGGTTTCCCGGTTTGGGCCTCAAAACCGGGGGTGGACGTGAAGGCCTGGTTTCCCGGTTTCGGCCACAAAACCGGGGGCGGAGTTCGTGAAAAGGACAGGCGGAGCGGTGGCGGCACGTGGCGGCAATCGGTGAGGTTGTGTCGAGGCAACGCTACCAGTTGTGCGGGCGTGGCCGTCGGATTACCAGCATCTTCGAGTTGGTCCAGAATAACCCTAGGGTTTAGCTGGTTCGCTCTGTAAGTAGTGAGGGGTAGAGTAGGAATTAGAATTAGGATAAGTAGAGGGAGACACCCTCCTCCCATTCTATCTCAGTCATTTGCTCTTTGCTTCTAGGGTTTCCTGCTCTCCCAATCCCCTGCTGTAGCTAGCTGAGATCCGCAGAGAACCATACCTCTGTGTACTAGAGATTTTGAGGAAGTGAGGCCATAACCTCACTGTTATAGTGTGTGGTAGCCACACGGTTGCAAATTCGTGGTTGTGATTCGTGTTTTGGTCGTGTTCTTCGCGGGTTGCTTTTCTCCACGTTTTTCCCATCGATCGATCTCTTTGTTCGTTGAGTCTTTTGTGAATCCATTTGAACAGAGATGATCTAGATCGTGAGGCACTTCTTTCCACTGAAGAAATTCATCTCTAACCTCACGAGCTAGTAGATCGGTTGATTTTAGTTTCGGGTCAAGTGTTTCTCCTTTCCCCCGAAATTCTTTGATTCATCGATTTGGAGATAGGTTCGAGCCATGATCTTCTAGGAGTAGCTCACTATCTTCCTTGTAACTCTTCTCACCAAGTTTGATCCCTAGAGGATTCGTTTTTGGGTGAGATTGAGTCGAATTGGTGGACGAACTGCTCAGTCTCGGGGTGACCGGACGCTGTCTTCGGGACTACCGGACGCTAGGGTTCAGAGTCCGGTCGTTGAATGAGTTCTTCGTGATCTCCTGCGACTTGACCGGACGCTTGTTCCTGTTTGTGACCAGACGCGCCCCTAACACTGTTCACCTGTTTTGACTCGTGTGACCGGACGCTCTGTACTTCGACCGGACGCTCAAGACTGGTGAGTCCGGTCTGGAACAGTAAGGTCCCAAACCGGTTTTAGCTTGACCGGACGCGTCCGGTGGGTGGTGACCGGACACAGGCAGAGTCCGGTCAGTACTGTCCTGCTCTGTTTTCGTCCGCGGTTCGATCGTTCGTTATCGGTTTTGATTTCCGGTTTTTGCGTTGGGTTTCGAGAGTCGTGGAGCGTCTCACTGTGCTTCTTGGAAGCATCCACCCTATCTCTAGGGTCGTGGACACTTACGAGCTCTAGGGTTTGCTCTTGGGGTTGACTCTTGGGACAGTGGCAACAAGTTTCCGAAAGGAAAATTTGAAGCTCCCATTCACCCCCCCCTATGGTCGCTTTCTGGTAGCATTCTCGGTCCTTCAATGATCTCCCGTAGGGAAAGTTTCTGGAGACGTTTGCTGTCGCTGGTGGTTACTCCTCCGAATATGACATTGATGGTCCCTTTGGGGTGTTGGAAACCGCCGGCGTCCTGCTGAGGGTCTTCAGCTACTTTCTTCCCCTTATCTTTCTTGTTTCTATTGAAGTCAGATTTCAAACCTCGCTCCTTGAGCTGTCGACAATGCCTAGCCTGATGTCCTCCTTTTGGATGGAAAGGGCACGGTCCGTCAAGTAAGTCGTCAAAGGTGGATGGCTTGTTTCCCTTCTTCTGAGGCTCCATAGCTGCAACAGTGTTGTCCCCTGTTCTCTTGCGGGTGTTTTGCTGGGGTGCCTGGTTGCCTCTCTGAATGTTGCCTCGATCACCTTGCGTGTTCCTTTTGGGAAAGCGTTCTTGTGTGCGTTCTTCTGTCACCATCATGGAATTTACTGCCTAATGAAACTCATCGGCGGTGGTTGGGTCATGCTTTATGAAGTCCTTGTAATTGTACCTTTCGCAAATTCCGTTGCCAAAAAGGTCGATTACCTCTCTGTCTGTTATGTCAGATACTATGGAGCGAATTTCTGAGAAGCGTCTGTAGTACTCTCGCATTGTATCGTTTTTCCGCTGCTTGCAAGTCCTGAGCTTAGTCCGGGGATCTGATCTCTCGGGGACACCCGCAAAGTTCTCTATGAAGATACGATGGAGTTGTTCCCAGGAGTCAATGGACTCAGGTCTAAGCCTGTCGAACCATGCAAGTGGCATTGTTTCTAGAGCCATGGGGAGAAAAAGTGCTTTTACGTCGTTGCTTCCCCCTGCTAACTCGACTGCTTGAGCATACAACCTGAGTGAAACGACCCACGATTTCCTCAAAGGGAAATCCGCAGATACATCATAATGTGATAGTCCAGAAAGTCTCAAATCATCACATTATCATTATTCAGTTGTTACCATAGTTCATACAACGCGGCAGTACAGGTTACAAGTCATTACATCACATGGAAACACCACCTAGTACAAACTATATCGATAACGCACGCCTAACGACGCTGGAGTTGGTGTAGAGCATCGACGAGTGAAGGCTCCTCCTTCAAAGGCATGATCAAAGTTGTTGTAGCAGCGGGCGAAGACTCCGTCTTCATCTTCTCATCCAAACTTGCGTATAGGAACAAGGCTTCCTAATCCATCTAGCTTCCACCATCATCGCGGTAGAAGTCGCCTAACCTGTCATTAATTTTCAGTACGGTTTGTACTGGCTACACTTTCCCATCCTATGCTTGCATTTGCTATGTGGTATGTGGAATGCAAGGGTACAACAAAAGGAATCTATTTATGGCTGTAGTTTTCCTATGCAGGTAATCAATATTTTATAAATACAATCATCAAGTTTTACCCCATATACCCGGCCACATGGCCTTCCATTCGGTCATCGACTGAACATCCGGCCATACGGCCATCCATCCATCCATCCCATCCACACACATCCACACATCTCACCACACTCGCACTCTCTAGGCGACAAGGACGACTCCCACTCGTACCTTGCCTCAACGGCCAGCGCCGGACCTATCAACCCAGGGGGAGAGAAGAAAGGACACCTCTCACTAAGTCCAGGGGACTCTGAGCACCAGAGTGTTGTCCATGACCGTGGACACGGCTATACGTATAGATCGATCGACTCTGCAGAGCGTGTACGCCTGGAACCATAGGTTAGCTATCCTCGACGATCCGGCTCGTCTAAGCTGATTCTGAACTTTCCCCTAATCCGCAACGATGCGCCATCCTACCACTCAGCCCTGGGGCACCCCGGTGGAAATCCACCGTAACGCTGAGACTATGAGACGTGGATCCTGGCGTACCAAATAAAACACCACGTTGTCTTAGGTGGGTGTGGGTCTCCATCCCTTACGTCCCTACACTTATCACCTTCCAGCCTAGCAGTAATGACATCGTTTCGCCCAGGGGGTAGGAACGGTTCTATGCCCATACAAGAACAAGTGGTGCGCACGAAAGTACCATGGCCGGTAGCCCCAGCGCAATAAGTCCTAAGGACTGAACAGGATATCTCCTCCTCGGGGCTTCCATCGCCCCCGTGCTGACACAACACCTCTATCACGGGGATTCGTCCCACGAAGACACTCCTCCCTAGGATCTACTCTCAAGATCACAATGTACCCGCCACAGGTACTCCCCAGGGGATGCCCAGGTCACATCCCCTCGGCAAGACTCGTCACCAGACTCGTCGTAGATCCTGTCCAGTCGACTCAACCCTCATCACACGCACCCAAGACACACGCCAAGATCTCCCCAAGTCATCATCCCGTTATCATGGCACCACGTGCCTTAGCCACCCACAAGCAACATCCACCAAGCATCACATCACAGATATAATGCGTAGTAGAAGCGAGTAGCAAGTATGTAAAGTAAGCGGTGTCTAGCCTAACAGCGGGTGTGCAGGGGAAAGGGTTACGTCAAGGTATAGGCTTCACAAGCAATCTAACATGCAACCTATCATAGTTCATTTGCAAAAAGTAAAGCACTAGCAGCTACATTATTACATGTCTAATAGGATTCTACGAAGTTGGATGGGCTGTGGCACCTGTTACATTGTCAGTCCGAGATCTCTGATGTCCTTGTAGCCGTTCTCCTCGGGTCCTGGTGTCGTCCTCGGTCTCCTCCAGCGGGTTCCAGATCGGCCAACGTTGCTCCTGACGCAACTACCTCGCGAGACCGGCAAACAAGACAAAAGGGCAAATCAAAACACTGACGCGACAGCTAGACTCGAAACGACTCGAAGGACACTAAACAGAGAAAGGACTCGGCCCTCGCGGAGGACATTCGGTCCTCGGGCTCGAAAGGACGCAAGAGCAGATGCTTTCTAAGCACAAGCTCAAGTCACAACCTTGCTCGTACTTCCCGGGCCGACCGAGTCTGTTGATGGTCCCTAAACACCTGTTTTACCATCAAGATTTGACCCTAAAGTCCACCAAAAAGGCATGAAATGTAGTCAAATAGGTTTCAAACTAACCGAATTCCACATGTCCATAGAATTTTATTTGAATGCAGGATTTGAACCAAATTTGGACATATGGACCCACTAGAGGCCAAGCCCACTCAGCAGGGCCCAAATGGGCCTAAGGGGGGTGGCGCCCGCCACCCCTAGGTGGCGCCCGCCACCTCTAAGTGGCGCCCGCCACTTGGGTTGGCCCAAGTGCCACTCCCTGCCATGTCACCGATCCGTGTGACCTCCCCAAGGCCAAATCCTGGCCCTTGGTCACTAGGTCAGTGGCATCGGACGGCTCAGGGAGGAGTGGCGTGGATCAAGGCTGAATGGCGGTTGCTAGGACATGCAACCGACCTCCAAACCGCCTTGGACAACCACCTGGATGCCGTTGAAGCCAAGGCGGTGCATCCAACGTTGAGGGAGGTGGCGGCCGCCACCTAGGGCTGGCGCTCGCCACTAGGGTTAGCCCTAGGTCAGCTGGCTGCCCCCTATAAGAACCCCCCTCACTCATTTGGGCTAAAAATACACCCCTGGAGGCACCTCTACACCAACACCCAAGTAGATCCCACACTTCCAAGAGAAGCAAAGCAAGAGAAGCAAGTGAGAGTTAGGTTATAAGCTCAGAGAGCTTTGGCAAGTAGGTTAGCTAGTAGAGAGAGTATAGCTCTAGTGCCCTCGCTATAGCGCGGCTCTTAGTTTAGCATAGCTTAGCCTAAGTCCTTGGCAGTATTAGCGTAGAGCTTGCTATGAGAGAAGCGGGTGCGAGCGACTGGCATCGGAGGTCGGTTGATTTCCCGGCGTCTCTGGTCTGGTTTGCTCTCTTGTATCTCAGGTACATTTATCTTTATCTCAGTATAACTTTAAGCATACTTTCAGTATTACTTTCAGTATTACTTTATCAAGTACCTTGAGTGTGACCTAGCTAGCCTACAGTTCAATTCACTTAGCCATAGTAGTTAATCTCTAGTGAGCTTAGTGTTTGATCTTTGCCAATAGGTTGCTTAGTTAGTTTAGTGTTTATCTTATTAAGTCAAGTGTTTGCTCTGACGTCCGCAAGGGTGTCTCTATTCAAAGCTAGGGTAGAGATAGTTAGAATATAGTTAAGCGTGGTGCTTAGTTATAGACTTACCTTCAGATACGGCTAGACCCCCGGATAGCTGTGGTAGCAAGCAGGTGGTGACAGCCCTGTGCGCCTTGAATTCCACCACGTAGTTGGCCCAGTTTAACAGTAAGGCTCGTTGTGCTAGCGTTCAACCTAAGTAAGTGGTAAAGGCTAGTACGCCTCGATACTTGACAAGATAGGAATAAAACTTTACTCAACTTAGTTGCTTTATTATCTTTTGCCTGCCTTGCTTCGTAACTGTCTCGCTTTGTAGTTATTTTGCTTGGTAGTTATCTAGGATTAGTTATCAGTAGTTATTAGTTAGTAGTTAGTTATCCTTAGTTACCCCCCTTAACTACCTATCTATCCACCTTACCTTAGCCATCCAGTTCATCCTTACCTAGCCATCCATATATTCTTTCTAGCCTTCCATCCCTTCTCCCCTTTTCCTTTTTCTTATTTCTTTGACTCTTATCCCCTCCTTGACTCGACTCATACACCATCCTAGCCTTCCCTTGGGATCAAATAAATCGACACCTGGTACTCCCAGGCGAAGTGCTACTACGATAGTTCTGTGCGCTTGCAGAATCTCCTCCTGGTAGATTGCATTCTCTCTAGCTAGCTCCTACTAGTGTCGGGATTGACAAACCCGCTTGGCATTAGTAGATAGCTGCTTTAGCTCCACTCCTTTAGGTATAGTGACCGGTCTTGCTTCAAGCACTTCTGACGCCGTTGCCGGGGATAGACTCCATAGTCTACTCCTAGTAACATCGTTAGCAAGTGCCAACAAGTATTCCTGGGCCGTTACCGGGGATAGTTGCCCAGCTCTATCTTTAGTGAAGCTAAGAACTACCAACAGAGTCGACCTGTACGGCTCGAGTAAAATGGTTGAGACCCAATCCTGACTTAAGCAAACATCACACAAAAATAGGATTAGCCCTTACGAAGCGAGTTCGTTTTCCTCGGGCTCAAAAGAGGCGAAGGATAAACTCGGCTAAGCACGTCTATGTCATGTTCTCGGTGTAAATGTTTTCCTACGATCGATCGAGTCGACTCGCGCGGAACCGATATCATGACATGGACCTTAGCTTTGCCAACTAGAACGAGGGTCCGGTCTTTGATCCAATCGTCATGGCTAAGGACGAGATCGAATAGATCGGGCCAACAAGGAAAAAGGAAAACAGTTCTGATCTCTTGCTCGATCCATATGCCATGGTAATCGACGAGAACCGAGAAGAGAGAACAAAACAAGAGGGGGGAAAGAGAAGCAAGGGTAGTCTCACTTCCTTCTATGCACGCGCCATGGCAAAGACGGGCATCGAAGGGAGTGACACACCAAGAACACAAGCACCTAAATGACTCGTAGGATACCTCGACCTGTGTGCACTAAATGGCACTAGACGTTCCTAGAATCCGCAGCGGTGCGGTTGTCATCGCGAGGATCTAGGGGCGCTTTGGTCTACAATAGATACAAGCATACGAGGGCTCAAGTGCGAAGAAGCAAAAGAGAGAGTAAAACGAGGATCCACCTTCCCTTGATCCGCACGCCATAGCAGTAGACGGGAATCACAGGAATGTGATCAAGATAGCAATACTACAACACAAGCACGACTAACGCGCAGAAGAGACAGACTAAAAGCGAGGAACTTGGTTCCACGGGGCTTCAACCCACAGTCATTGCAATTGACAGGGATCAGAGCGACTGAAATCAGAAGGGCTCGATCCACATCTTATTGGATCGGCAAAGATCAAACTTAAGGGATAAAGAAAAGAGCGATCCCGCATTCACTCGACCAACACAACATGGCAAAGGCGGTGGCCGAAGAATGAAAGACGCTCGACCTAAGCCAACTCGTAGGGCACCATAACCTTTGTGCAACTAAATTGGCCCAAGGCTATTCCCACGACTCGTAGCTGTGCGGTTGTCACTGCGAGAGTCGAAGGAATGCTATGGTCGAAGCGGTGCAAACATACGAGGTGGTTAGGATAGAAGCACGACAAAATAGGTGAAGCCCGTTGGTCATGGCGAAGCAACTCACGGCCATGAGCTTCACCCAAACGAGTTGGCACTCGTTGTTCCACGATCGTCGTCACCAAATCCTTTGCCCGCTAGGCTAGGTCACTGGGGGCTATAATGTGTGGGTAACATCCGCATCGATATTGTTTCCAATATCGTGCCCACAGTGGCCTCGCCCTAGGGCTAGGGACAGGAGCCATCGCTCGTGGCACTACGGGGCCAATCCAACCAAACAACAATGAGCTACGCTCGGCGTCACGGTCACGGCGGGACGAACCCACGACCGTAGCGTTCGAGTGAGTTATGAACCCTCAACCGGCTCGAAGGCACGGTCCATAGACAAACAACAAGACTGGTTGGAAGGCACGGTCAACCACCGACAACAAACACACGACCACCTATATGACCAACGCAACAGAGTAGCACATATCCATAGCGATAGAGAAATAGACCGGCGCGAAGGCTCGGCGCTGGCAGATATACATCACATATGAGTAAGTACGGATGTCAACAGTATGAAGAGAACAAAATGAAGGGATTTGTGTCGACGTCAAGGGTGCGTCGATGGAGGTTCACGAGTTTGACCTTGACGATGGCGCGAAGGACGGGTCTTCGGCAAAGCGATGCCATCGACCGAATAGCTGCGCGCCTTGGCCGAAGAGCGTGGCGCGCAGCCTGCCGAACAGTGTGGCACTCGGTCGGCTGAACAGCAACGTGCGACCTTGCTGAACTGCGGAGCACGGCCTTGCCGAATTGCAAAGTGCGGCCTTGCCAAACCGTTAGCGCCCGCAGTTGTGGATCGGTCGTGTCGGCAGGGTCTGACACTGGCGTCCAGCTTCGGCGAAGGGCATGTCCAGGCCGTAGCCTTCCTGCAAACAATGCAGACATCGGCACGAAGGCCGGTTTCAGACGATAGCATTGGTGAAATGGAAAGGATGGAGCTTTTAAAGGTGCTGAGGCTCACCGATGGCGCCAGCAGTGCGCTTCGGCGAGGGGATGGTCACCAGCAAACTGCAGCAGCAACGGTGCAGTGAGGACTTGGCGTCATGGTGGTCATGGCTCCGGTCGGGCTCCCAGAGGAGGCACGCTGCAGGTGGTGTGGCATCGCAGGGCCACGATGAAGTGCAGCGTGGCCGGTAAGGTAGTGTCCTGGCTAGAGCAGCAGCGGGCGGCTGGACGCCACCGGCTAGGGTGAGCAGAGCGCCGCGCGTGGCCGACACAGCCACCTCAGCTCGCGGCCACGACGTTGAGGAGGAGCGCGGCGAGGCGGTGCTGCTCCGGTGAGGTCATGGCGAGGAAGAGCGAGGGGGTGGAACGGGTCGTGAGCGACGTCGCAGTCGCGGCGCCGTGGCACGCGTTCGGCCGACGGACCCGGCGGCCTGCTGCAGTCGAAGGAGAGGACGGTGGCGTCGGAGGCAAGTCTAAGGTGCTGCATGGCCGACCCTGCTGGGACAGCTTGGCGAGGCTGCATGGCCAACGGCCGGCCGGACGGCCCTCAATAGGGCGCTGGCTCGACGCGGCCACGGCCATGGCCATGGTTAGCACGGCTGGCGCGGCCGGCGCCTGACGCGAGGCTTCTGGGGTCCTCCGGCGAGCCGAGGCGAAGGCCGGTAGGGTGGCGGCCGGTGGTGTTGCGGTCGACCGGAGAGGGAGAGGAGGAGAGGAGTGGCGGCTGCGACAGGGGGAAGGAGAGGAAGTAGGTGGCGGCCATGGGCTTTATAGGGCGCCGAGCTAGGGTTAGGGTGAAGCGGACGGCGGGGAACCTCGGCGTCCGTACCCACGAACACGTGTAGGGCATCGAGGCGGACGCCAGGGAGCGAGCGACGGAGTTGGGGCAGAGCCCCCCTAGCGGCGGCGGCTGTGGCTCCCTGGGAGCAGGCGCTCCCTAGGGTTTGGCTGGCGGCGCGGGCCAAGGGAAGGCAGCGGGGCTGGCTTGGGCTTGCGCGAGCAGGCCGACGCAGGAGGCGTGGGCCAGCTGGGCCGTGGGCGCGAGCAGGCCAGAGGAAGGGGGAGGCGAGCGGGCCTGTTAGGCTGGGTTGCAAGGAGGGAAAAGAAGGGGGAGGAGAAGGGGTTTGGGCCCAAGAGAAGAAGTTTTTTCCCATTTTTGCTAAGGAGAAGAGAGGGAGATTCTAAAGGAGTTTGGGAGAAATTTAGAGGAATTCAGATGGAGCATTCAAATATGATTTGATGGAAAAGAAGAAATGGATTTTTCTCTTCCAAGAAATATTATGACTTGGAGGGTTCGGAGTTGCAACAAAGGAGATCGAGGGAAATTTAAAGAAGTTGGGTTGAAAGAGTATAGGTGGTTCGAAAGGTTCCAATAAACATTGGGGGGTTGAATCCCAAAGATGATCTGGGAAAGGTTGATCAGGGGATTTGGAGTGGATTTGTGAACAGGGGTTTTGAAAGGAATCAGAGTAGATTCGGAATTGGAAAAGAGGGGAGCAAGGGAAAGGATTTTCCCCGGGTCATGAATTAGGATGACCCGAAGATCTTTTGAAGTTGAAGCAGAGAGATCAAGAAAAGCTTCACAAAGGAGTCGAGGAGGTTGCCACGGATTTGTGCACTCCAACTCTAGACATAACTCAACCCTAAACCGACTCGAGAAACACGGGCACTCGTCTACAAGCAAATCTATATGTATGCAATGTTTCGTGAGAAAAGAATGACACGTTAACTAGCGTTTGGCCTAGCAACTACATGTTCCACACATTGCCGGAAAAAGTTTTAAAAAGCTCGTATTTTTGGTTATTGGAAAACTCGGGATGTTACACTGAGCCACCGTTTAGGTTCTGTCTTCCAATCATACTTTGAGTAGTTCCCGGGCTTGAATTTCCGTGGAAACGGGACTGCTCGGAGCCTTTGGGAAAAGCAAGGGAGGCGATCGACTGCGTCAGATGCTGTGATTGCGACTCCTCGGTATGATGATTCGGCTCCTCCTTCAGCTTGATCAGGTTCTCGGTTGCCCAGGCGACTCCTTACTGGTGCCCGGCCGAGTCGTTCATGAACAGGCCGCCTCTGGCTTGGGTGGGATGATGCTTGTTCATCAGCTAAGGACTCAAGGTTCCGACCCTTGAGTTGTAGCGCGGTAGTCTGAAGCATGACCAATCGTCGCTCTTCGTCAGGGGTGCGGTTGTCCTTGGCTCCCATCTCTGTGGCCAGATCGATGATGTTCTGGTAAGGTGTATGGTAGACCCTGTGGCCAGCAACCCTCATAAATTCAGGCTCAAGGTTGTGGGAGCAATCAGCTCGTCGACGATTGTGATCATTCTGGGATTGATCCTCCTGATGACGTTGGGAGCGAGCTTGACGCTCTGCTTCTTCTTCCAGACGCCTCCGATTATTATATTCCTCAAGTCGTACGTTGTAGCGCTCTATGGCTTCCTTTCGATGATTTGCTCGCCTTCTGCGAGCATCTTTGGCTTGATTCTTCCTTATTCTTTCTGCCTTTAAAGACTCGGTTTCTCCGGGTCATTCTGGGTCATTGTCTGATATCATGCTCAAGGTTTCATCATCGCGAAGGACATCTGGAGGAGTTGGAGGTCAAAGAGATGATTGATGTCCTGCCATGAATACTTCACGAGTGAAGCCTTGGTTCGTTGATCCCGGTGTAACCGACTCTAAAGTAGAGGCACTGGAGTTTAGCTCTGTTGAGGTCTCGTGTTCCTCAAAGGGGAGCTAATGTCCATGTTGATATGGAAGAATCTGGTCAATTGTGCCAACCAATCTGGCCGGGGCTGGTTGTATTGGCCAATGGACAATGTTGCCTTCCTCGGTTGTGCTGAAGACTAGTCCTTGCTGAGCTCCAGTCAAAGGAATCTGTTGATACTGTTGACACCTCGGGTGGCACGCAGAAGAAACCGCAAGCGCACGGTTGTCAGTTGTAGCTTTTCACCTCAGAGTATTCCGGGGTATCGAATCCACGAGGAACACGAAGTGATTTTGAGAAAACTAGGGTGGTAAGGATATCTAGGATAGATGAAGGGAACAGGCACTATCTACTAGGGTAGATCCTAGTTCTATTAGACTTCTAGTGATTTAAGTTCTTTACTAGTGTACTATGGGCGTACTAGCCTTTACCACTGACTTAGGTTGAACGCTAGCACAACGAGCCCTACTGTTAAACTAGACCAACTACGTGGTGGAATTCAAGGCGCACAGGGCTGTCACCACCTGCTTGCTACCACAGCTATCCGGGGGCCTAGCCGTATTCACTGGCAATATATAGCCTAAGTACCACACTTAATCTATATATTACTACTACTAGCCCTGTACTAGAACTAGAGCACTTGAAACTAATATCAAGCAATGAAACAAGCACACAAGTACCAAAAAGTAAATACTTGAAGATAGAATAAATACTAAGTTACCAAAGTTGAAGCGCAGAGCAGAGAGAAGCAGGGGTCTCCGACAACTCCGGAACTCTCCAGACTTCTACTCTTCTCCTCTCCAGCTCCTCTTCTAGTGAGGCACTCACACTCTCTCTAATCTCTCTAGCATAGCAAGTGTGCTAATCTAACCAAATGGTGAGGAATGATGTGAGGCTCCCCGAATGAGAGCTCAAGGGGCCTATTTATAGTGCTAGGAAGCTAGGGGGGTACTTATAGAGTGAAGGGGAGGTCGGTTAGGGTTTAGGGGGTGGCGCCCGCCACTAAACCCTGGCGCCCGCCACCCCTCAGCCGTCCATTGCAACCGCCATTCATCCAACGGTCTTCACTTGCTCTCCTAAGTCGGTTTGAGGGTCGGTTAGGGTTTAGACACATGTCCAAAGCCCACTATCTAGGTGACACTCTTCTTAGCCCTTGGATCAAACCGTCTTAGTGTGTAATGGCCAGGATTTGAGCTTGAGGTGACTCCACGGATCGATGACGTGGCTTGGGCCACTTTTGGCACGAGTGACCTGGCGGCCGCCAGTCATAGGTGGCGGCCGCCACCTTGCTCAGGCCCAAATGGGCCAGAGTGGCTTGGCCTTGCTCCTAGTACTCTTGTTTGGCCCAAATTCCATTATTTCCTGCATTAAGATAAGAAACTATGCACATGTGGAAATAGGTTAGTTATAAACCAAATCTTCTACTTTTTATGTTGTTTTACCTTGGTTTTGGGTGAAATGTTGATGGTGAAATGATGCTTTAAGCACCATCAACAAGCTCCCCCACACTAACCTCTTGCTCGTCCCGAGCAAGCATGGACTTTAAGAATTGAAACAATTTTATTGAACTAAGCATTCACACAAGATGTCCAACTACCTATACTCATGTTAGTAACCTTTCCAAGTGGCTAATAAATCATACCTATGGCGGTTGAAGGATAGAATAGCTTGCAAGCAAGAGAAACACACTTTCCTCTTTTACATACCTTGGGGTTTCAGGATATTTTCAAAATGAAAATCATGGTTCATTGAATCTCTCTTTAAATCTCAAGGCACTCATGGTGTATATCCTCACTTTATGGCAAAAAAAAATGACAGAGCCTATCCTATGGTTTATGTGGAGTTTATAGGGAAAGGAAAGAATGTAAGGCACTTCTATCTCTCTTTTATTGCTAAGTCAAGTTTAGGATCATGGGAGAGTATAGTCATGCACTAGCCAAGGTATAGGGTGGACTAACTCAACTCCTTTGTTCTTTTTTTTTGAAACTCTTCTCTTACCAAGGATCATGGCTATATGCATCTCTCTCTTTTTCTTTTTTTTTAATACTTGGACACTTGTCTTTTTTTAGAGCATTTGCTCTCTTTTTTTTTGAATACTTGGACACTTGTCCTTTTTAGAGCATTTGCTCCCTTTTTTTTAGATGCTATATAGCCATGTCCTTTCAAGGAATGAGAAAATTTATACAATTCTTTTAGAACAAAATTTTGGAGGAGAACTACATGAGTATACTCTCAGTGTGAGAGTTCTCTCAAAAAGGCATGGTTTGCCTTGGCTTTTATAGCATGACTAAACTCTTCTACCTAGATCAACTATTCTTGACAAAGCTCAAAGATTGATTTAGAAGGCTTTATGGGCTGTTTTCCTATACTCCAATATTTTGGCTTTGGTAGGTGGATAGGAAAGAAAGATCATGAACCATGGTAATTTTGGTTTTCAAAATAAAAACTCGCAAGGTTGTAGCAGAGTACTAATGCAATTTCAATTACTACTTCTATATCTTATCAAACAATAACCTAGGTTGACTTCCCTATCAAAATGAGTAGGCTACTACACATGAATAAAAGGTAGAATAACATGTCGTGTAAACACTCAATTCAAAAGAAATTGTTTCAGCATTTTTTTTTATTTCCTAGCTGCATTTTTAGTTCAAACCGAGACATCCAGTGATCCAAATTGTACAGAATTTAAAACACAGGTTTAGGGGTTCACTGGGAGTGTTTCGGTGCAGAGTAGCCTGGCGGCCGCCAGTAATAAGTGGCGGCCGCCATGGGCTTTGGCCCATGCGGCTTGCAAACAGCGTGGTAGTTACCTTGCTAAGTTCAGGTTACAACTTTGAACATTTTGTCACATTTTACAGAGGTGTTTAGAGAGGGGATTTCCCCCACACTAGAAGTTTTGGTACTTTTTATTTTTAAAATGAACAAACTTGATGAAGGGAAAAATAATAAGGGTGTCTTTTTATTCATTATATAAAAATTTCCTAAACAAAAGTTCTAAATTGAAAATTAAACAATCTAAAATTTAAATCAAGCAAAATTAAACTTAAACTTAATCAAACTAAAAATCTAACTAGACACCGTAAATTTAATCTAATCTACTGAAGGAGCTTCGTAGAGATCCTCGAAGCCCGTCTCTTTGAAGAGACGCTTGATCTTCGAGGTGCAGCCCTTGCGGAGGATGGTGAACCGATCCTCCATATCCATTCGCCAGAGGGCTATCTCTGCGACTTGATCCTCCAAGGCGCTCTTCTCCTTGCGCAGCTTCTTCACCTCGGCGGCGAGTTTTTCCAGGGTTAACCCCTCCTCACCATCGCTGTGCTCCATCTCGCCGGGGACTCCTGCCGGTGATGGGTTGAGACGGTGGCGCATGGATGGCTCGGAGAGCGACCCATTGGAGTCATGAGTGCTTGCCTCGCGCTCACGCAGCCTCTTCTCATAGTGCCCATCGGGCATCCTCACGCCGTACACCTCCAGTTTAGCCCTCTTAGGATTGGGGCTGTAACTGAGGGTGCGGCTATCCGAGCCAAAGGTGACTCGGGATTTCGCCCTTGATGGAGTGGGCGTCCCATCGCCCCTGGTTTTGACAGCCGGAGACTTCCTTGGGGTGATCTCCCCTGTGGTCGGCCTGGTGGGCGTCCTCAACTTCTTCCCGGGTGGCATCACCGGAGGAGGATGAAGACAGAGCGGAGACGAGGCCAGGGGCGCCCAGCAGGGGTGGCGCCCGCCACTGGAGTTGTGGCTGGTGCCTTCCCTGCATCCTCCGGTGGTGTCCCCTCGACATAAGTTCCATCAGGCAGCACCATCGCTAAAGGGGGTACGTCAAGCACCTCCATGTCGTCATCGATCAGAGACCGGATGATGGCTTTGGTGGAGGACGAGATGGATCCTTGAGGGTTATAGGACACAGATTTCCATGGGGACGACATGGTTTTGGAGGAGGCTTGGCTAGACATCGTGGGTGGATGGAAGAAGAAAGAGTTCTTCTTTTAAGAAGGGGAAGAAGTGGAGGGATAGGCCTTAGATGAACTAACACGTCCTCATCTCTTCCTTCTTTCATTCTCCCGAGCTCGGGATTATTTGCCACGTGGAGGGGGGCCTCTAAACTGCCGCCTAGCGTGGCGGGCGCCAGGGTTTGGTTGTGGCCGCCAGTTAAGAGTGGCGGCTGCCACTCCTCCTTCGCCGGGCATCGAGCGGGAGAAGGTAAGCCTCCTAAAATTCAAAGTTGCGAGGACGAAATGGCTTGGTTGGGCCTAAAGAGGCCTTTCTTGGGGTTTTGGATGGACTAGGTGCATGAAATGGACAAGGGATAAACTGGGTCCATCCATTAATTGTCATGGGCTTGAGCTACTTCAAAGTTAATTATATCAATTTCGTTTAGCTCATTTTTATCAAAGTCATAGAACATTTTTAATCTTTGTCCATTGACTTTGAAGATTTGCCCATCGTCACTTTCCAATGTGATGGCTCCATGGGACGAGGTTGCAACAACCTTGAAAGGTCCTTCCCATTTGCTTCAGAGTTTACCATGTCCGAAAAGTCGAACACGGGAGTTAAAGAGTAAAACTTTATCTCCTACTTTGAACACTTTCTTTTTGATCCATTAATCGTGTCATCTCTTAGTCTTCTCTTTATAGAGCTTGGCACTATGATAGGCTTTCTCTCGCCATTCTTCTAGTTCGGAAATTTGCATCTTCCTATTTTGGCCAGCTTGGTCAAGGTCCATGTTCCATTTCTGTGACGGAACCTCCTGGATTATTAAGGCCCACGTATACTTGTCCTTGTCCTACAGACCTCGGACAGTCATATACTGTGCCCCAATAGCCCAAAAGACCCACCACGTGTCATCGGGTAACCCGACTCATCCACGTTTCCTTACCTTCCCAGGATAATTGCAAGAGTCATTGCAGTATTACAACATTTCACAAATAATACACATCGGAGATGAAAGAGCGGAAGTATTACACCATAAGTTTTACAAACCAGATGTTCAAACTTATATCGTTATTACAAACCATAGTTTCAAACTTTGTTCTAGATAGTGGAAGTAGCATTACTAAAACTGTATAACACACAAACAACCCCGCCTAAGGGTTGCACTACTCCTCCCCGGACAAGTCCTCCTCAAAGACTGTCACGCAACAAGCCTCAAAGCAAGGCTGCTCGTGAACGCCACCTGCAACAGGAGATTAACAAACCCTGAGTACGAAGGTACTCAACAAGGCTGACCCGACAAGAGAAGAGACGAAAGCTGGCTTGGGTAGGCTCAACAAAATTTTTCTTTTGCATAAAAGCTTACTAAAGTAGTCCTAGATCCAAATTTTACTTAATCATTTAAGTACTTGGTAAGAACTGAAAGTGAACATTAGTGAAAGGTCATCATCATTCTTTCATAAACCAGTTCCATTTTCATTCTACGGTGCGGGTCGAAAGATTGAGTCTCCTTAGCCGAGGAGCACGACGATTCGAATCGATTCAACCAGATCTGGGAGTTTTCCACGATCATACGATATATGTAGACCCGTGATCACACATATACCAACCCCAACCTCGGATCCTCCAAACAAGACCGGGTCCGCGCCACCCGAGAGTACTTGTACACCTCCAATCCGGGACTTCGACCCACGAGGGTAGCTAGTACTCCCGCCATCTCTCCACTCCCAGTGCGCGATTAGCCGTTCTCATTTAAGAACCACCAAGGCAGGGCTTACCGTAGCATATGATCGGTACTTCACAGTTTCTCAATCTAGTAGGCCAACAACGGTTAACCCTAATCGACACATCCGGGTTACCCTGCATCTAATCCAAGGATCGACGCAGGTGCCCGTCTGGCCTTAACCATCATTCTTTCTCATTATCATTCCAAAACGATAAGTATTGAAAACATTTCGCAAAAGCTTTATGAAGCAAGGCTAAGCATTTCTATCAGTGGCCTAAAACAGGTATCAAGGAATGATATATCGATAACAAGGTTGGTCATGCATCAACAGGTTTAAAGCATTTATTTGATAAACATTTTATGCATCAGTGTATCGAAAGTAAGCGTAATTGTAAAACCAAGGAAAGGGTTAAATGAACCGGGGCTTGCCTTCGTTAAACGGGAGAGTCTGGAACTCCTGGAAATCCGGATCAATTGGATACTCTGAAGTTTCCGAACCAACCTCGCTCGGACACTCGATCACTTCGGAAGCTACACGATAATAGAGTGCATGCTTAAAGGAATGCTCATATCATGATCATGGTAAAGATGGAAAATTAATAAGAACTTGTAACAACTTTCCCGCATGGTAAAGTTGCAAGCCAAATAACCCAACTTGCATAAACATACATGGTTTATATGAGTGACACTTGCCTGCATTAAGCAGCAGATCAAGATAATTTACTTAACTTAACCTTCAAATCTACCATAAAGAAACTTAGGTTTTCATGTTTTACGACATTACTTATGCATAAAGAAAGCAATTTAATTAGCATGAAATTAAGTTGTGAAGCAAACTATGCTCAAATTAGTTCAAACTTGTTACACAGATTGGTTAGGATCCAAACAGTGCACAAAATAAATTTCAGCATTTTTGAGTTAAACTCAATTTTATAAAAATCATTGAACAATGATTCAAGAATTATAAGGCATAATTTTTACTGTAGATCAGTATACAGAAATATGCATATATTATATTTTTCATAAAAACTACACATCTCAGAGAACATGTACGAATTTTTCCATGATTTTTGGATCAACGGATTAATTCATACAAAAATAACAAAATCAGCATTTGCATTTATATAACGAAAATAGATTAAAGCACTTTAAATAAATAAAACCTTGTTAGGCCCAAACCGCCCGGCTCGGCCCAACTAGCGCGCAAACCGGCCCAACTCGGGCCTGCCCGCGCTTGCACAGCCGGTTTTGCAGAAAAACCCTCCGGCTTTAACCAAACTACAACTAAGCCCTTGACACTGTTGAACACTATTCAACTGAGTCATAGACTTTGCACCTAGGCCCTCGGGTTTAGTCGAATTCCAATCGACGAGTCCTCGACTCTGCGGCTGACGGCGACGAGCTCGGCTCGCGCACGCCGGAGCAACGGGACCTCCTCGAGCCAAACCAACCAGCTCAGCACCTTCCCCTTGCCCTCACGACTCTGATGAGCCCACAAACTCCCTCCCTCGACCTCTCTCTCGACTCCGACGATGACACCGGCGGACGCGGCGGCACGGCGGCGGCACGCCGGCCAACTGAGAGCTCTACCGAACCCACGGACATGCGCATCAGCACCAGAGGCTCACCACGACTCTAGCGGGTTAGATCTCCGGGGTTGACGCGGCTCCGAACAGTGAGGACGACGACGACGGCGGGTTCCAACGGTGCGGCTCGACGGCGACGGCCTGTTCCGGCTGCGACAGAGGGAGAAAAGGTCAAGGACCTGGCGTTAGAGCATCAAGAAGGACCGAGAAAGCGAGAACGAGGCTCAGGTGAGGATGAACGGGTTCCGAAGTTGCTGACCACGGTGATGGCGTCGATGGCGGCGTCCAGGACCGGAGACGACGTCGACGCTTACGCCGGGCTATTGCGGTGGCGAGTGGGGCTGCGACCTAGCCGAGCTCCAGGCGCTTCCCCCCCCCGGCACTGTTCCTTGCTCCTCTCCCCTTTCTGAATATTCGAAATTACTTTTGAAATTTGAACTACACTTTAAGATTTGTCAAAATATGAAATGTAGGGTTTGAAAAGTTGTACAACTTTGTTTTAACACTCTTTGGCTGATTTCAACTGGAAATAGGTCAATTTGATCAAAACAGTTCAAACCAATCTCAAATTTGAAATTTGAAAAGGGGACAGAGTTAGGATTTTACAGTAAAAGTAAAATTACTTTTGATTTTGCATTGACACTTGAAAAATGGTCAATGTATGAAATGTTCATTTTGAAATTCTCTACAACTTTGATGTAGTTCTCAAACTCATATTTCAAATAGTTTTTGAAATGCAAGTTTAAAGTCAAAAGGTGACCATTTTCAGGGTTTGAGTAGATTCAAAATTACTTTAAATTTTGTACAAAAACTTTGAAAACTTTGAATACCAAAGTTGTACCTCTCCTCAAGATCTACCAAAAAACTTTTAGGGTCAACCCCTAATTATGCATAGATTTTGAGTTAACTAGAAAGGGCTAATTAACTTATATAGGAATTTAATGATTTTCCCATTTTTAAGCTAAATAAATTTTATATTCTTTTGAATTGTTGAACTTGGATTCATGCCTTTACATGACTTTAGTCAAATGGGAATGAACACAAGTTATTTCATAATGACATTCTAAATTAGGTTTTTGAATTGCAGCACAAGCATATAAACAAAGTTGCTCACATATTAGGAATTTAAACTTATTTTAGTGAATGCATCTCAAGGTGAGCTAGCACATGATGCTATGAAATGCTTATGATGACATGACAACATTTTATTCATGTAAACACCTGAGGTGTTACAACTGTCCGAGCTCCGCACCTGCACATCAACACAGCCAAGAGACATAACACAGCCAAGAGACATGTTGCCCATTGATCGATCACTCATCACTCAGGAAGGGAACCACAAGGGCACATATCAACTTTGTGTTCGCATCCTTGAATGTTGATATGGCATCCTGAACCACTCTTGTGTCATGGGCAGACCCCGACCATCCCGTAAGGAGAAATGTGAAGACCATGTCAAAATCACATACAACCATCACATTTTGAGTGTTGATGCCCTTGCGACACAAGTGCTGCACAAACTTATCTTGTGGTACGACAACAGGGAAGTGACTGCCATCTATAGCTCCTATGCACCTCTTGAGTTCACGATAGAATCTATGGTTTCTCAACCTAGGATGCATTGTCCTAAATTCTGGGTCCCGAGGTTTAATGATGTTGTCTGCAAGTTTAAGCACACAGGACAACACTCTATAGAACATGTTGTCGACAGTGCCTAGAGATCTCTCCAATCTGTCCTCAGCTTGCCTATACGGTTGTGGAGCACCAAGCATCCATAGGAACATACCTAAAGCCTCAATAGATGTGGACTTTTTAGTGTCTTTGAGGCCATGCTCATCTATCAAGACCTTATGCAGTCTATAGAACATAGCTGGGGAAATTCTAAACATGTTGTAACACCTAGTTTCATCTGCTAGTTTCTGTTGTACCCACTCCAGGCCAGTCATTGTTGGCACCCTATAGTCTGACCTATTGTAATGCTTTTCGAAATGCAAGGCATACAGGATCATACCAAGCTATATTGCAGCTTCTTCATCAACATCATCAAAGAACATGCTGAAAAATTCGTCCTCCCACTGTTCATCATCGTCGTCGTCATCTATAGTTACCGAAGCTCCAGGTTGCCCAGTGATCTGCACAAATGATAAAAAACAAATGAACACAAATTAGTATCATTTTACAAAAGCCTATATACCCATGCAGCAGTACCTGAAAGATCACTTATACCCAGAAAGAAACACCATCAACGATTCACAACCGCACAAAACAAATTACTTCGCAATTCATCCACAAATGAACATCAGCAATTAATGCGAATAACAGACTTTGTTCGAACATGCAAATCACATAAATAATTCAAACACCACTATATACATGACAGACTTAGTTCACGATACAAATGGCACGACAAATACATGGATAAAAGGGTCTAGTTAATGACCCTCGAGCTCGCATGGTCTTTAATGAGGGCCAGCCTTCCTTTTGGAGCTGACTGGAGGAAAAATCTTGTATCTTTTGCATTTCTAGCGATCCTGGACACACCAACCCATAGCTCAGGATCCTCCTCTATTACCCCTGCCTCTCTAGCCAGCTTTGCAACTAGGTCAACAGTTTCCAGTTCTTCATTCTTCTTGGCCTTGTCAGCCTGCTTCCTCTAACCCCACATCTTCTGCATCACTGCAGTCCTGTTGTCCAAACTTAAGGTCAAGTTCCTCATGTTCTCATTCATCCTGACTGTTGGACTCCTGGACCTCTTGCTTGGACTACCAGCTGTGCTGTGGTTGCTGAGACTGTTGTAGCTCCTCTTGCTGCCACTGCTCTGAGGGGTGCACACGTCTTCTTCATCATCAGTACTAACATATAGTGGTGCATTCTTACGGCCAGGAACATAAGCCGTCTCCCGAGTGACAGCTACGCCCCCGAACATGATATCCAGAAGATCCATGTATGGTGGCATTGCACCTTTCAGCTGCTCCTAGAAAACAAAAATAGAGATCAACATGTTATAAACTCTCGAAAGCATGCACTAAAGCATGAAAACAGAACCGATTTAAGTGTACCTTGTCGTCGTTCTCCTCCCACCATTCATCTGTAGCGTTGACGGAGCCATCTGGATTGCGCCCCAATCCCGTTTCTTTGTTCTGGAGGTTTCGTAGGCTATTCTAGAGAGTCCTCAGCTTACGGTACTTGTAGCCAAAGGTGACGTTATCGTGAACTAATTCGGTGGCTTTGAAGAAAGCCTCCGACAGGTTCTGCCAACCCCACCTGTTCATTTGACCCCTTGGGCAGTTGCCCTTGCGCATCTCTTCAATGTACAACTCACAGAAGATACGGGTGTTTTTCGTACTCCATTGGGCCCTGCTTAGGCTGTTCTAAAATTATGCAGAATCTCTGAGTCTTGCATGTCATTTCATTAGTCAATAAAGTAACCAATAGCAGGTTGCATGTCATTTCATTACTTAATGATTCATGCAGCAAGCAAAGAACAACAAGTAAAGAACAATAAGTAAAGAACAAACAACATTTGCAGTTCATGGACAAAGAAACTTTGTGTATACCGGCACTTCAGTGCGAGGGACGTCGTCGGTGGCGGCTGCCTGGGCACCCTGACGACCTCGGGGAGGCACGGGGACAGCAGCACAGCTAGCACGGGCGTTTCCTCCACTGCCTCATACGACGCGGCGAGGATTTCGAAGGCCGAGGAAACCCTTGCCACCAATGGAAGGCCCGCGCACGAGATGGGGGGTGCGAGTCCGGCAGCTTCCGCCGTCTTCCTCCGGGGACTGCAGGGTGTCCTCATACCCAGTCATGCCCGGCCATGACGCGCCGGCGTTGAGGTCGAGCGAACCGAACCGGAGGTGTTGTCGAACCTGTTCAATGCTAGGGGACGGCGCGTTGTTGCCGAAGCCGTCACCCGAGGTGTTGCCCAAGTGGTAGCCGGAGGCGTTGGCCAGGCCGGAGGGGTTGCCGAAGCCGTAGCTGTAGCCGGAAAACGGCGGTGGCTGTGACATGAAGTCCCTGGTTTCGTTGGGGAACGAGCTGGCGTCGAACTCGTCATCTTCATTGACGTCGCCGTGGTACCCGTCCATCGCCGTGGAGGACAAGCGGAGGCGGGGAGAGACCGGGAGCTGTGGCGGCGGGGGTAGGAGAGACACCGGGAGCGGCGGCGGCGGGGACAGAGCGCTACGGGTGGAGAGATCGGGGGTAGGAGCGCTACGGGTGGATGAATGGATAGGCTTTAGTCCCGGGCGGTGACACCACCCGGGACTAAAAGACCATTAGTCCCGGGGCGTAAGGCCGCCCGGGACTAAAGGTTTGGACCTTTAGTCCCGGGCGGGCTTACGCCCCGGGACTAAAGGTGGACCTTTAGTCCCGGGTGGTGTCACCGCCCGGGACTGAAGGGGTTTCTCCCGCCAATGTTTTGGGTTTGCAGTATTTTGGGTTTTGTAATAAGTTTTCAATATATAAATATGTTGTAATGTTGTTAATTGCATAGTAAAAATTTCACATAATTATATCTCTCGTTCTTATAAACAAATAAAATTATAAAATGACATATAACATAATTATTTCTCTCATTCTTATCAACAAATTTAATTTTCTAGCTCAAATTTATAAATAAGTTCATGAGACCCAAATTTAGTAAGCATCACTGGTCGCATATAAGTAGTAGCAGTTGAACTTGTCTAATTAATTATTACAACAAGATAACAGTGCAGCCTCGTCCACTTGGCCACAACCAAAACAACTAACAACACCTGCATATTTTGTCCACATCACAGTCCAACAAGATGGACTGTCTGCCACTCCAACCTAATAGGAAGGTAAAGTAGGGGTAGGTGCAGTAGGAATTTTGAGTTGATTCTTGAGTTGAAAGCCTCTAGAGCTGCAGAAGCTTCTCAAAAGACTTGTACTTTTTATGCACAGCTCTCTTAACTTTGAGGACATACTGACTGCACTCGGCCCAGCAGGTGTAAATACCTGGCTTGGTGCCCTCGAAAACAACATACCAAGCAGGCATCCTTCTGCATTTGTAGTTGAGCAGTAAACTAAAGTATTATATATTTCTACTTTTTATAAACAAATGATTTAAATGATCTCTATTTCTAAAAAAATTAAAATAAACTAATTAAACCGGTCATTTTATAAAATAAAGTATTATATATTTCTAATTTCTGTAAACAAATGATTTAACTGATTTCTATTTCTCCAAAAAAATTAAAATAAACTAATTAAACCGGTCACATTATGTAAACTAAAGTATTATATATTTCTAATTTCTGTAAACAAATGATTTAACTGATTTCTATTTCTCCAAAAAATTAAAATAAAATAATTAAACTGGTCACATTTTGTAAACTAAAGTATTATATATTTCTATTTTTTGTAAGCAAATGATTTAAATGATCTCTATTTCTCTAAAAAATTAAAATAAACTAATTAAACTGGTCACATTTTGTTTTTAAGGTACTAATTTAAACTATCAAGTGAATGAACTGAAAATATATATATGACATCTAAAAGTATGAAAAACTGAAGCTAGTAACCTTTGAACGAGTCGTTGTCGACGTAGATGTGATCAAATAGATCAATCGTCGGAGATATGTTAACAAACAAAAATCACCAGAGAAGAGAGCAAACAAGCAGCAAAGCAAGAACTCAATGAAAAAAATGAAGACTGAGAGAGCTCGGGCAGGGGCTGAAGAAGGTGGAAGCACAGTTCAAATATAGGGAGGGACATTTAGTCCCGGCCCTTGTTCCTAGCCGGAGCTAAATGCCAACATTTAGCCCCGGCTGGATACAGCAACCGGGGCAAAACCTTTAGCCCCGGTTGGTGTCACCAACCGGGGCTAAAGGTCAATCATTAGCCCCGGTTGGTAACACCAACCGGGACTAAAGGCCCCTCTGACAAATGAGTCGTTAGGCTGGGGAACTTTAGCCCCGGTCGAAAGACCTTTCTAGTCCCGGGCGCAAATTTTTCCGTGACTAATGCTGATTTTGCAAATCGTCCAAAGGCCTGTTCTCTAGTAGTGTACATGAAACTAGATCTAAAAGAGGCTAAAAAGAGAGAAAAAGAGAGGGGAAAGAGGGTGGAGATCATCTAGATACCTCTTGTGGAGTACTTCTCCTCCAAATCAAACAAATAAACCTCAAAAACAAGTTATTTGGGACAAAAATTCGGCAAAACTTCTTGCCCCGTTTTTGGTCTAGAGGAAGAAGATGATCGCGTTCTTTTCTGCTGGCGGTGGCTTAAATAGCTAGGAATAACCGCAGCGGGCAACGTAAGGAGCCCGCTGCGGTTAATCATCTTTAACCGCAGCGGCGTCTTTACTTGCCCGTGCGGTTAATCATTAACCGAAGCGGGCATATAAGGAAGCCCACTGCAGTTAAAGATGATTAACCGCAGCGGGCTCCTTACGTTGCCAGCTGCGGTTAATTATTAACTGCAGCGGGCGCTTCGGCGGCCGGCCCCTGTAGGCCGGCCACCGAATAACCGTGGCGGGCAAAAAGAGTGCCCGCCACGGAGGTCTTTTAGGCAACGCTGCGCAAGTTCTTTTTTTAGTAGTGGTAGCTAGGTTGTTGCAAATAGATTAGCTAGTAAGTAGAAATTATTAGTCACTTTTAGTCGATCCAGCTAGAGCGAACTTAGCTCTATATATAGTATACAGAAATTGAAGGCACATTAACTAACTAATCTACATATATGCAAGAAAGAAACTAACGTTTGGATGTTTTTTTTTTTGGAAAGGTTACTGATAATTAACGTTTCGATGATGTAACCGAGCAATGCATGCAACCAACCTCGGGTCGTGGTACCTGATGGGGGTGGCTTCAATTCCGATTCCGATCGAGCAAGACGACGTACCAGCTGCGTGTAGTATACGTTCTCTGTACGTGTCACAGTCACAGACTCACAGGGGTTCTTGGTTGCTACGTACATTATATATTTCATGGAACGGCAAGTGAATGTGCGCAAGAGGAGAGCTAGCTTGTTTCCGAGCAAAAGCCAAACAAAGACTTGTTTGTAGCGGTCGTGGTCTGGTCACGTACGAATGAACACACACGACTGACTCGGGTAAAGTGGCCAAGTCATCGTCATGTCCAGGAAGCTGCGCCCGCGCGCACCAACCGGCTGTGGAATTCACGGCCGGTCCCACCTGGCAGCGATACGCAAGATGATTCCCGACCAGTACGTAGTAGTGTTGCTGCTGCTGCTGGCTGCTGCATGCATGCATGCAAAGCCGGACAAGCCGCGCGCGCTGAGGCCCTCTCACTGATCTGCTCTCAGCATGCATGCGTTATTAACCAAAGCAATGACCATCAGCAATCTGTTGAAGCATACAATGCCATGACGAACTTACCCATGCAGTGCACGACGCCGGCGGCTTCCGGCCACCTTCCCGGAGCCTGCCTCGAACGTTCTCGTGGCGTGTCGTTGTTGCCATTTAATTTCGACCGGCGGGAAAATATACAGCAATTGCAATTCAACGAGCCAGAGCCTCTGCTTCGCTTCCTATATATACGCTGTGCCGGCATTGTTGCTTTCGAGCATATATATATACGCTAACGTATATGTAAGTACTACACTACTTAGCAAGCTCAGGCGACCGCACACTGCAGGTGTAGAAGCTACCGTCTTCTAGCTAGCTAGGTCAATCTTGCCGCAACGAAAAGCCTTCTTCTTCCTCGATCTCGTTTCATCTGGTGCACCATTTCA
>CM019822.1:159923375-159960801 GCA_009763385.1 Coix lacryma-jobi var. lacryma-jobi
CTTCAGATCAGGGTACTACTGGCCCTCAGCCTTGAAAGACGCAGAAGACTTAGTCCGCCGCTGTCAATCATGCCAGTTCTTTGCAAACAGCAGCATGTACCTGCACACAAATTGACTGTATCCCACCGTCATGGCCTTTTTCATGCTGGGGACTCGACATGGTTGGTCCTCTCAAGCGTGCTCCAGGCGGATTTGAATACATCTACGTCGCAATCACAAATTCACAAAATGGATTGAATACATGCCCTTGGTCAAGTTCAATGCATCCAAGTCAGTACATTTCATGCAGAGCATCTTTCACCGCTTTGGGATGCCGCACAGAATCATCACAGATCTTGGGTCCCCTTTCATGGCTACTGAATTCAAGTCATGGGCCAGCGACTGCGGAATCAAGATAGACTATGCATCAGTAGCTCATCCACAGTCCAACGGCCATTGAACAAGCAAATGCCATGATTCTTGCAGGATTAAAACCAAGACTTTTTGACCTCCTAAAAGATCACGCGGAAAGTGGGTCGAAGAATTGCCTAAGGTAGTCTGGGGGCTGTGGACACAACGAAGTCGGGCAACAGGCCAAACTCCTTTCTTCCTGGTATATGGCACTGAAGCAATCCTCCCGACTGACTTAATCTGAAATGCCCCACGAACATAGCAGTATAACGAAGGCGAAGCCGATGACACCAGGCGGCTAGAAGTCGATAGCCTCGAAGAGGCCCGATTAACCGCACTCTTTCAGTCAGCAAGATACCTTCAGGGATAGACGCTACTACGACAAGAACGTCCATCACCGCACTTTTCAAGTAGGCGACCTGGTCCTGAAGAAATTTCAGAATACTACAGGGCGCCACAAGTTTATGAGTCCATGGGAAGGACCTTACATTGTATCAAAAGTAACAAGACCCGAGTCATTTGAGCTAGTCACTGAAAGATGGATCTCCACTGCCAAATTCATGGAATATTGAGCACTTGAGAAATTCCATACCTAAGGACTATGCTACAAACCTGACCGAGGGCAATTGTATTTATCAGTCGGATATTAATAAAGTTTGGAGTTCATCAGAAAATAAGAACCTTCAAATTATCCAGGCTTTTTCTACATTTTATCACGACTACTCAGTCGCAAAAAGTCTCTGCAATAGCAGGGCTCTCCGCTGATTTTTCCGACTAGAGTCCTTGAAGCTGCGTGGTTGCCGCAACACCCAGAGTGAACTTCATTTAAGATTTCCGTGCCTTCTTCTGGTGAGATGCATTTGAGGAGGATTCCTGATGAAGCTCCGTGTCGATATAGCTTGTCCCCGACTAAAACATAGTTTTTGCTACGTCTCGTGACTTGCTCTGCGGCAGTTTTGTCACTTGGCAGTTGTTGACACCAGATTTTCGCACGCACGAGAGAATGTCAAGAGGGCCCAGCCAGCAGTAAGAGGAGCATTCGGTAAACGACCGAGCGGTCGGCTAATCTTTGAGATTTCGGCAAATGCCTATGCAGTTGGTTGTTTTGCGAAAAAAACAGTGATTCCATTCGAGAAGTAAAGATGGCTTGCACGAGAAAATATGTGACGATGGAGGATGCTGAGAAGAATAGGAATAGTATTTGTATCTTTCCAAAATTCATTATATAAGGACTCGCATTTCGTCCAGGGTATAAATATAAGCCCTCGACCATTGTAAAAAGGGTTCACAACCACATCAATACAAACCGGCCCCATGCCATCTTCGAGTCCCAAAGTCATGTCGTTGAGTCCTTCGAGAGGAACCATCGATCCGTCGACCTCCATAAGTACCGGCAACCTTGTTATCATGTCTAGTATCATGCGGTGGATTTAGATATGATGCAAGTAGTCTCATATGTTAAGCTTAGTATCGTGCGGCGGATTTAAGCTTATGACGGGAAGTTTTTGCTTGTGCCTTGTATCGTGCGGCGGATTAAGACATGAGTAAAAATAGTTATCAGCTCTATTAGATTTGGCAGATCTAGTAGATTCATCAAGTTATCATGTGTTATATGTTTTGTTTATTTAATTCCTGTAACACTCTTTTGCCCAATCTAGATTGATCTCTATTCGGCCTTGTTTCACAAGTTTGCTTGTGCTTTGCTAATCGTAAGATCATGATGGCCGGATCAGCTTTCAATCTAGGTTGTTACATATTGTGGGTTCATACATGTAAATCATGTTTATGCTTTGATAGAACTGGGTGTCGTGCGGCAGATGCAGGTTTTAGATTAGTTTGATCATGCTTGCTTGTATGTTCCTTCCTCATGGACCCCAACTCGGCTAGTTTGCCGATTTTGGTTAAGCTTACACGAGTAATGAGCTCTTATAGATCTGTACAAATATATGCATGCTTTTAGCTTGTTATAATTAGATTGTATCATGCGGTGGATTAATCTAATTATAAGAAGTGGTATAGACTTATAGCAAGTGGTATCATGCGATGGATTAGCTTCGCTTAAGTTTATGCTTGACGGGTTTATGAAGACTAAACGTGCGGCAGATTAGTTGGATTAGCCTATGCATGTGTTATTCGAATAGATCTATTCTTGCAAGTTGCCTGTTTATAATATCTTTGATTCGTTCAAGCATGTCTTTCTTTTGCATTCGGCAGTTAATATGCTTCACATACTCTGTTCTCATACTTGCCGAATGGCTTTGTAAACATGCTCTGACAGACAGCTTCTATAGCTGTGTGCCGTCGTGACTGGCTTTCAAAGCCATACATATGAAACTGTCTGGTTTTACCTAGCATGTTCCAGAGGTATTCTCACGCTTTATCCATTGTTGGTTTTCAGGTCAAACCGACTGGCACGTCTCCGGATTCAGCACACTCCGGGCACCCGATTGAAGCTAGCCTCGTTCGGCTTGCTGTGTGCCTTGGCGCAAGGTGTCACTTTTTGTGCCAACACACTTTTTGGCACGCCCAGTGGGACCACTTCGTTTCAAGATGCCTGAAACTGAGAACAACCCAATTGACGGAAACGAAGGGAAATTGGGACAAGGCTTCATGTCGGCTGATAAATTAGAAGAAGTAAATATTAGTGATGGAATTGAAGCAAGGCCGATATATATCAGTGCAAATTTGGATCTAGAATATAGACTGGAATTGATAAATCTTTTAAAGGAGTTCAAAGATTGTTTTGCATGGGATTACACAGAGATGCCTGGGTTAGATCGCTCTATCGTTGAGCATCGGCTACCGATCAAACCTGGGTATCGTCCTTACAAGCAACCTCCTCGGAAGATTTTCATGGAAGAAGTACTAGCCGATGTAAAGAAAGAGGTCGAGAGATTATTGAAAGAAAATTTCATTCGGCCATGTAGATATGCAGATTGGATCTCAAACATAGTCCCGGTGTACAAGAAGAATGGAAAGATGAGGGTCTGCATTGATTTTAGGGATCTCAATAAAGCTACTCCAATGGATAGTTACCAGATGCCGGTTGCCGAACTGCTTATTGATGCAGCGGCTGGTTACGAAGTCATCAGCTTTATGGACGGTAACGCTGGATACAACCAGATCTTTATGGCAATAGAAGACGTTTCAAAAACAGCTTTTAGATGCCCTGGTCATATCGGCCTGTTTGAATGGGCTGTTATGACATTCGGGTTGAAAAATACCGGTGCAACTTATCAACGAGGCATGAATTACATTTTTCATGAACTAATCAGCAAGATCGTTGAAATTTATATTGATGATGTAGTTGTGAAGTCCGAAGATCATGAATGACATTTGGTTGATTTAAGAAAAACCTTGGAGTGCACGAGAAAGCATGGTTTGAGAATGAATCCAAACAAATGTGCCTTTCGAGTTTCGGCAGGAGAATTTTTAGGGTTTCTGATCCAAAAAGGAGGAATTGAAGTAGGAAAGAAAAGCATGGAGGCAATAGACAAAGTTTTCCCTCCAACCAATCTCACAGAGTTGCAATCGTTGCTTCGCAAGATTAATTTTGTAAGGAGATTCATATCTGGCTTATCCGAGAGAGTTTTGCCTTTTTCTCCATTGCTGAAGCTTAAGAAAGATCAAAAGTTCATATGGGGTGACGTACAACAGAAAGCTTTTGATGAAATTAAAGAATATATGAAAGCACCACCAGTATTGATACCTCCTCAGTTTGGTAAGCCTTTCAAATTGTATGTGGCAGCTGATGGGCTGACAATAGGATCGGCTCTTATGCAAGAATTTGAAGGGAAAGAAAGAGTAATAGCCTACCTTAGCTGAAAACAGTTGGATCCAGAAACGAGATATTCAGCCACGGAGAAGCTTTGTTTGTGTGTGTATTACTCATGCACCAAGTTTCGGCATTACTTGTTGGATGCCGAATGCATAATAATTTCTGAATTTGACGTAATAAAACATATGCTATCAATGCCTATTCTAAATGGTAGAATCGGCAAGTGGATTTTAGCATTGTCAGAATTTGATCTGAGATACGAGTCGGCAAAGGCAGTGAAAGGTCAAGTTATTGCCGATTTTGTTACTCATCATCATGATCCTTCTGCTGACATAGTGAATATTGCACCTTGGACATTGTTTTTCGATGGCTCATCTTGCAGCAAGGGTGGTGGTGTTGGTATTTTCTTGATTTCTCCACGAGGATTAACTTTGAAGTATGCTATCCCCATTGGGTCTTATGTCACCAACAACCAAGCAGAATATGAAGCTTTACTCAGAGGACTTCGGCTTCTTGTGGAAATAAAAGCTATTGCTGTTGAAATCTTTGGGGATTCTGAGTTAGTCATCAACCAGTTGATTGGTCAATATGAATGTAAAAGTGACATATTGAGAGAATATTATGAAGAATGTCAAGAGCTTTTGAAATGTTTCCGGATAGCAACTTTACATCATATCCCTAGGGGGCATAATGAAGAAGCAAATAAATTGGCTCAAGTTGCGTCAGGATATCGGGAGGATCAAGAGGTTCTTGCTTTGGATGGAGGTCATATGGTTGATGATTGGAGGAAAGAAATTACCGAATACTTAAGAAATCCCTCACAGAGGGTTTCTCGAAAGATCAGATATAAAGCTATCAAGTTTACACTTCTTGACGGTCAGTTGTACTATAGATCCATAGATGGGGTACTCCTGAAGTGTCTAAGCCAAGAAGAAGCCAAGAAACTGATGTGTGAAGTTGAAGGACCGAGAGTGCTACCAGAAAGCGACCAGAGGGGGGGTGAATGGGAGCTTCAAATTTTCCTTTCGGAAACTTGTTGCCACTGTCCCGAGAATCGACCCCAAAGGAAAACCCTAGAGCTCGCTAGTGTCCATGACCCTACTAGTAGGGTGGATGCTTCCAAAAAGCACAGCGAGACACTACGCAACTCTAGAAACTCAACGCAAAAGCCGAAAATCAAAACCGACAATGGACGGGCGAACCGCGGACGAAACAGCACAAAAATGCACTGACCGGACTCACCCTACGTCCGGTCAACAAGCACCGGACGCGTCTGGTCTTGTGAAAACCGTTTTCAGAGCTTACTGATTCTGACCGGACTCTCGATGGAGATGCGTCCGTTCAGGCTTCCAGCGTCCGGTCGCTTCTGACAAAAACCACGAACAGTAACAAGGGCGCGTCCGGTCGCTCTGAAGAGCCAGTGTTCGGTCAAGTCAACAGAGAACGTGTGAGTCAAACCTTCATCGACCGGACTCTGACCAAGCGTCCGGTCGCCCCGACACCAGCGTCCGGTCACCCCGAAACTGCACTGTTCGTTCACCGATTCGACTCGATTTCACCCAAAACAAATCCTCTAGGGATCAAACTTGGTGAGTAGAGTCACAAGGAGGATAGTGAGCTATCTCTAAGAGATCATGGCTCGAACCTATCTCCAAATCGATGAATCGAAGAATTTCGGGGGAAGGGAGAAATAATTGACCCAAAACTAAAATCAACCGATCTACTAGCTCGTGAGGTTAGAGGTGAATTCCTTCGGTGGAAAGAAGTGCCTCACGATCTAGAACAACTTGGTTCAAACAAATTTGCAAGAGATGCACCTAACAACGAGATCGATCGACGGGAAAAACGTGGAGAAAAGCAACCCGCGAAGAACACGAACAAAACGCGAATCACAACCACGAATTTGCAACCGTGTGGCTACCACACGCTACAACAATGAGATTACGGTCTCACTTCCTCAAAATCTCACGGACATAGAGGTATTGTTCTCTTCTCTGTGGATCTCAGTTTGCTACAGCAGAGGAGAGGGAGAGGAGGAAAACTTAGAAGGCAAAGAGCAAATGGCTGAGATAGATGGGGAGGTGGGTGTCTCCCCCTACTTATCCAAATTCTAACTATTCCTAATTCCCACTCTACCCCTAACTACTTACAGAGCGAACCAGCTAAACCCTAGGGTTATTCTGGACCAACTTATGGTAGGTGGTGATCTGACGGCCACGCCCGCACAACTGGTAGCGTTGCCTCGACGCAACCTCACCGATTGCCGCCACGTGCCGCCACCGCTCTGTGTCCTTTTCACGGACTCCGCCCCCTGTTTTGTGGCCCAAACCGGGAAACCAGCCTTCACAGCCAACCCCCGGTTTTGAGGCCCAAACCGGGAAACCAGCCTCCAAGTCCATCCCCTGGTTTTGAGGCCGAAACCAGGAAACCCGCCAGCGCCCAGGTTTTGAGGCCCAAACCTGGAAACCGTCCTCAGCCCGAGTTTTGTGGCCCAAACTCGGAAACCCGCCGCACGCCCAGGTTTTGTGGCCCAAGCCTGGAAACCGTCCACCCGATGGTTTTTCTCTGGCTCTACCATCAAACCGAAGCTGTGGAAGGGATGCACCGCCCGTGCACCCCGTCCACCAACACGTGTCCCCAGGTCCTCGATCCAGGCAACACCATGTCCACAAGTCTTCGCTCGTCGCTGTCCGAGGCTGTCAGCCACCACAGCTGATCCTCGGGCCACCGGTCCCTCAGTCCAAGCCTCACGTCCGCCCTTCGCCACTCTCGGTCCATCGGCACGGCACGTGTCTACTTGACCTTCACCTTGCCTCTGATCACCGTCTCTGTGCTAGACACGTGCACTACACAAGCCAAAGAACCTGCGATCAAACCCGTTGACAATCACTCATCACTCGAGACTCGGCATACACCCATGTATCCGCAATCTCCCCCTTGATGAGTGCATTGTCAACTATACACACCTCTGTTACACGGATACTCCATGCAAGTCGCGTATTGAGTATCGGATACGTATCCGATACGGATACGTGTCGAATACGCCACCGATACGTATCCACGGAGTATCTGATTTTTTTTTATTTTTACGAAAATTTGATACGTCTGGCTAATACGTATCTGCATTCAGATACGCGTATCTGAGTTAGGGATACGGCCCAGCCCAAGAACAGCCCAACATCAGCCCAACATCAGCATTCAGCAACATATCCTCCTCTCATCCTCCCGTAGCCCTATCCTCGCGCCGTCCCGAGCGCATCGCGCCGCCCTGAGCTCCCCCGCGCTACTGCGTCTTCCACCGCCGGCGACGTGCCTCCACCGGCAACGAGCCTCCACCGGCGACGAGCCTCCGCCGGCGACGAGCATCCATCGGACCGGCTCCCTCGCACGAGGCTGCATCGCGCCGCCCCAGCTGCCCGCGCGTCTTCGCCGCCCGCCGGCCACTGGCGAGGAGCCTCCGCCGGCAACAACCATCCATCCGACCGTCCCTACCCGCCGGCGACCTTCCCTGCTCACCGACAACGAGGATCCGTCCGTCTCTGTCCACCGGCGTCGAGCAACCGTCGACCATCCCTGCTCGCCACTCGCCAGCCGCTGAATCGAGCTCCAGTGAGTTAATCCCTTCCCCATTCTCGAGCTCTGGCTTTCTTTGCGCCCACTTCATCTTCCTCTCCGCCTCGCCTCTCCCCATGGCCGATCTGTTCTATTTCAGTTTCAGCAGTAGAGTACTAGAGATAGTGAGTTCTAGTTGCTTCATTGTTGTAGATGGCATCTGCCAATTTGAGCGGTGCTAGTGCAAGTGGTAGTGTCGGATCTCCAAACACAATAGATATCAAGGCTCCAATTTGGGATCATGTGACCACTCTGCAGAAGCCTAAACCTAGTGGAGGAAATACTATGTGGCATGCTGCATGTAGGCTGCATGTTGCAAGCCTAAATGTCTCTCATTCCTTTCCTAAATTTGAGACTACAGACTACTGTATTTGAGACCTTTAGTGCTTTAGACATGTTCTGTAATAATAGTATCATTCCATTGTGGTTAATTGCGATGTTTTATTGTTATCAGCTTTAAATTTACACACGTATTAAGTATTATTATTATTTTTTTTAAAAAAAATTAAATGTATCCTCGTATCGGGTTTTTTGGGAAATTGGCGTATCCGCGTATCCGTATCCTTCCGATACCGATACACGTATCCGTATCCGTGTAACATAGATACACACAAATCATGATGGAAACAGAATGAAGGAAGAAGGGAGAGGAGAGAACTCGACCAGATGACCTAAAAGCATAGCAAAACCAAAGAAGGTCAAGTGGAAAGAGCAAGACAACTTGGTCCCCAAAGACATGGGCAACGGCTCGACGCAACCAAGCAAAACAAAGCTAGCCCTCAAGAAGATGTAGAATAGGCTCAACACCGCTAGCAGACACCAATTGAAAAATCAAAGCAAATTGCTAGTCCCTCAAGACAGAGGCACAGAGGCTCAACACAACTAGCAAAAAGCTTGACATCAACTGAAAAGCCCAAAACCAACTGAAGCAAAGATGCGACTGCTAGTCCCTCGAGATAGAGGCAAAGGCTCAACACAACTAGCAAAGCGCTCCGAACCAATTGGAAATTTCAAAAATTTATCACGAGCAAACTCCCCCTTGCATGGTGCACACAACCGATTCCTCTCCCCTTAGTTGAACATGGGAGGCATGATTTTTCCAAATTCTCCCCCTTAGTTGAAAAATGCACCATCAAGTGAAAAATGCAACAATAAGTCTCAAGCAAGGTCTCCCCCTGGGAAAATGCACCATCAAATGTGCCAACAAGAGAAGTTCTCCCCCTTCCAAAATGCATATGAGTCATAGTGCAAGTTAGCAGCTTCAGGAATATAGTCAAGAAAATGCAAAGATGCTCTAAACAGTATAGCTCCAACGACTCACTGAAAAGCATACAAGCTAGCAAAGGCTCAAACTGATCACCAAATATGAATTATGAACATATGAGCAAAGTGAGCAGTTTTTAGCCAAAAAGGTATTCACCATCAAAATAGCACAAAACATGTATAGACAGGAAATCAGTCAAGTGCTAAACATGTATACAAGGTGAACTACCCCTAGCATAGTTCAATCATCATGCTATAGAGTGAAACATAGTCTTGTGTATCCAAATTTTATCGGAGTTGCAGCGGTTAAGATTACACAAGTTAAAATTTCAGCATGTGATTGCGAGAGGTTGAAAGCTTGTCGTTGCCTAACTTTTCAACTGTGCGAAGCCTATGCAGAAGCAATCAGAAGCTTAAAGCAACAGTTTTGGTCATACACTACACAGCTCAAGTTTAACTCAAAGTGCAATGAGAAACAGTCTCGAAACTGTGATGTGTTGACAAGCAATCCCATCTCGATCTTTTCAATTTACTTAAAACTTGGTTCAAATTTTATTGACAGAATATGAACAGACCAAGCAAGTGACAGACTCAGAACTAGAGACATAGCAACCTAGCATATATGAAAAGCACGAGTGAATTCAACACATCCTCTACATGCTAGTTGCATATCTCAATGGTGAACATTTTCAAGTTTTATGTTTGTTAAGCAGATTCACCAATCAAAAAAATAGTTCAGCTCACAACATGTATTAGTGATCAGAAAGAGCATAAGCTACTAGCATCAGCATATAGCATCGGAGCATACTAAACAGAGCATAATTATATTTTAAAGATTATATACATGAAGCTCAGAATGTAAAGGCGTATGCTGAAAGGCAAAAGAAAAACAAAGCAAATGAGAAAATAGTCAGTCTATGATATAAGATCCAAAATGTTTCCCCCATCTAAAAGGGGAAACACACACCAAGCTCACCCCTCAACCGATTAAAGGTTGATTCGTCCAAAGGCTTGGTGAAAATATCAGCTAACTGATGATGAGTATCGACATGGCGAAGGTCGATATCACCCTTCTCATAGTGGTCTCGCAAAAAGTGAAAGCGCACATCAATGTGTTTGGTCTTCGAGTGCAGCACGGGGTTCTTAGCAACGCTAATCGCACTCGTGCTGTCACAAAGCAAAGGAACACGAGAAAAGCTCAGACCAAAATCACGCAAAGTGGCCATCATCCAAAGCAACTGGGAACAACAGCTAGCCGCAGCAACATACTCAGCCTCCGTGGTAGACTGGGCGACACTAGACTGCTTGCGAGAAGACCACGATACAAGAGAAGAACCAATAAATTGGCAAGTCCCAGAAGTGGACTTGCGCACAATGCGACAACCAGCAAAATCGGCATCGGAATAACCGCAAAGGGAGAGGGTGGAGGAAGCTGAATACCAAATCCGGAACTCAGGTGTGAAACGAAGGTACCTGAAAATGCGCTTCACCGCCTGACGGTGAGAAGTGCGCGACGACGCCTGAAAGCGCGCGCACAGGCACACCGCGAACTGGATGTCCGGGCGTGTCGCCGTCAGATAGAGCAGCGACCCGATCATGCTTCGGTAATACTTCTGGTCCACAGCTTCTCCATCCTTGTCCGCATCCAGGGCCGTTGTGGTCGACATGGGTGTTGGAAGAGGCTTGGCCTCACCCATATCGAACCTCTTCAGCAAGTCGTTGGTATACTTGCCCTGGTGCACAAACGTTCCTTCTCGGGATTGCTTAATTTGTAATCCGAGAAAGAAAGTCAGCTCGCCCATCATACTCATCTCGAACTCCCTGCACATAGTATCTGCAAACTTGGCAACCAAAGCGTGAGAAGAACCACCGAAAATGATATCATCCACGTAAATCTGGACCAAGATAGTGTCTTTGCCTTGCTTGAGGAGAAAGAGCGTTTTATCCACACATCCCATTTTAAAACCCTTAGCAAGCAAAAAGGTTTTCAACCTATCATACCAGGCTCTAGGGGTTTGTTTCCAACCATATAAGGCTTTGTGAAGTTTGAAAACATGGTTTGGAAACTTGGGATTTTCAAAACCAGGGGGTTGTTCAACATAAACCTCTTCTTCTATGTAGCCGTTTAAGAAGGCACTCTTGACATCCATCTGAAAAAGTTTGAAACCTTTGGATGTTGCAAAAGCCAAGAGTATCCTAATAGCCTCCAAACGAGCTACAGGAGCAAAAGTCTCCTCATAGTCTATCCCCTCCTTCTGACTATAGCCCTTCGTTACAAGCCTGGCCTTGTTTCTAACAACGTGGCCATCCTCTCCTTGCTTGTTTTTGAAAACCCATTTTGTCCCAATAGGCTTACAGTCTGGAGGAGGTGGAACTAAGACCCAAACCCGATTTTGCTCAAAGTTCTCTAACTCCTCATGCATGGCATTGACCCAATCCGGATCCGTCAAAGCGTGTCCAACATCCCGGGGCTCAAAATCAGCAACAAAAGCAGAATGAGCAAAGTGAGAGATTTGAGACCTGGACCGAGTGACACGTTCGTCAATGTTGCCAATCATCTGCTGAGGGGGGTGTTGGCGCTGGATGTGTCATGGCGCCTCCCGTGCAGAAGTGATCTCCCCCTCAACAGCAGCTGGTGCCTCCCCGGGTACAAAAGGTACCGCTTGGGGTGGCGGATCCCATGGCCCCCAAGAAGAAGAAGTGTTGGGGCCATGAGTCGTAGTAGAAGCCGCTCCTTGCGGCACAGCAGGTGGAGGGGGTGCTGGATCATCCATACCTTCAGCACCCTCGTCCTCGTCATGAAAAAGAGGCTCACCAACCTCGTGATCACCTGCACGCTCAAAACGAGAAGAAGGATAAACCATGGTCTCATCGAAGGTGACATCGGATGTCTCCATGACTCGGTTAGTGTCAAGGTTAAGTACACGATAAGCGCGAGTATGAGTGCCATAACCCAAAAACACAGCGTCAGAAGAGCGAGACTCAAATTTGTCCAGGTTGCCTTTCTTAAGTATAAAACAGTGGCAACCAAAGACTCTAAAATAACTCACCTTGGGCAGTTTTCCAAAACGCAACTCATAAGAAGTCTTTTTCAAGAAAGCTCGGAGAAAAATGCGATTGGAAATATAGCATGCAGTGCTCATTGCTTCGGCCCAAAATCGCCTAGGAGTCCTATGCTCATCGAGCATCATCCTGGCCATCTCCACAAGGGTCCGATTCTTCCTTTCTACAACACCATTCTGAGGCGGTGTGTAGGGGGAAGAAAACTGATGCTCTAAACCCAAGGAGTTACAAAACTTCTCAAAATCCAAATTCTTGAATTCGGAACCATTATCACTCCTAATAGCTCGCATCGAGTTCAAAGGGAACTCGTTCTGAAGAGGCAAAATCAGATTGCGAGCAAAGGAGAAAGTATCGGTCTTCTCAGCTAAAAAGAAGACCCACGAATATCTCGAAAAATCGTCAACAACAACAAGCACATACCACTTCCCCCCAACCGAGCTCACCCGAGCCGGACCAACAAGGTCCATGTGTAAAAGTTCTCCAGGGAGCTTGGTCATGACCTGAGTTACAGGATGGTGGGGAGCGGCAACCATCTTCTCATGTCTACAAGAATGGCAAACAAGATCCTTCTCCATGGATAACTTGGGCAATCCTCGGATTAGGCCAAGTGAACTAAGCCTTGCAAGCAAGTCAAAGCTCAAATGTCCAAGTCTCCTATGCCACTTCCAAAGATCAGAGGAGGAAGGTCCAGCCAAAAGACAATGAGAAATTCTAAACGACTCTGAGAAATCCGCACGAAAGACTTTCCCAAAGGGCGAAATCACACAAACAAGATTGCCCTGAGGATCCAAAATACGACTGAGATTCGGTTTAAAACGAATCTCATAGTCATCATCAAAGAGTTGCGAAACAGAAAGAAGGTTAAAATGCAAGTTAGAAACAAGAGCAACATCGCACAACACAAAGTGCTCATTAACTCGCACCGACCCACGAGACAACACTTTACCTTTGCTATTGTCGCCGAAGGTGATAAATTCCTTTCCGGTGACAGGGCTAAGACTGGAGAACCACTTGGCGTTTCCGGTCATGTGCCTCGAGCAACCAGAATCCACCAACCAAATGTCCTCCAATCGTTTTACCTACATCAATAAAAAAACATAGGGTGAACATACGGTCCAACACTGGGGATAGTGAAGTAGGAAGAATACCAGTGTTGGGCCGGCTGCATAAAAAGAATGGTTAGAAGAAAAACCATTCCTAGCACGCCTACGGTGGAAGCGATCACCACGTTGAGGAAAACGTGGTCTGCTAAGGGAAGAGCGTCCATCGCGATACTCAAAACGCGGTGGAGGAAAACGCTCTACAACAAAGCCACCGCCACAGGGTCCATAGCCTACAACTGCAGGCTCCCGTCGGGCACGTCCTCCCCGCTGCCTAGGCCTAGGAACTTGAGGTTCTGGAGCTCTGGGCCTAGCAGCACGCCTCTGAACATTCGGCGCATGTACATCATTGAAAGGATGGTACATGTCCGCATTGTTCATCTCCCTAGCACGGCGCGCCTCTCTCTTGTGCCAAAAACAGAACTCACTTAAGTGTCCATCTCTCCCACAGTGCTCACAATGGTACCTCACCGCTCTCAAAGGGGGTTGTTGGTACACACGGTTGTGGGTGTGGATCACTTTGCCCTTCTGTGGCATAAGCTCCTCCTGGATAGGTGGCATTGTGTCCAGCTTGTTTTTCAGGTGATTAGGTTTAGGAGCCCATTGCTGGTTCTTGGGTGGAGCTCGTGGAGGTTCTTCAAACACCTCATCCTTGGTGTTAGGCTTGAGAGGCTCTTTGGGTGGAAGCTTGGTAAGTTTGGGAGTAGTGGTGGAGTTGGGCTTCTCACTCGGGTTCAAACCACTTGACTCTCCAATCTTCCCAAAAGCAGAAACATCAACGCCCGGAGCAAAGCCTATACCAGGACCTCCAGCCGCTCGCTTGAATTGGGAGATCATCATCCCGAGCTGTGGCTCACCTCTAGACACCCATGACAAGATGGTCCGAAGGTATGTGTTTTCCACCTCGGTTTGCATCTTGTCATGCTTTACATTAGCGATCTTTATCTCCAGACCCTCACACAAAGCGCACCTAGTCACACAAGTGCTACCCGAGCTGGCCTTCTCAAGAGACTCAATCTTGGCATCCTTCTCTGCCAACTCGGTTTGCAAGACTGGACAAGACTTGCACGCACCCAACAACAGGGGTCTAGCCCGGAGCTCATCCACCTCTCCAACCAAAGCAGCATACTTACCTCTCAAGGTGACAAGGTCAGTCATGTGCTTGGTGCACATCTCACACTCAGCCTCCTCAGCCACGACCATGGTGGACTTAGCGAACTCAAGCTCCCTCACCGTGTCCTCCCACTTCTGCCTAAACTCCTTGCGCTCTCTAGCAGCATGCCTGAGCAACTTATCTTGACTAAGCAAGGCGGCAGTAAGCTTCTCGACCTCAGCAGAAAGCTCGTCGTGGTGAGAGATACCTGAGAGGTGTCGTCGTCGTCGTCATCCCGAGGGGTGTCCTCCAGCTTGCCGTCGACCTCATCACCAAGGGCCATGGTGCAGAGGCCATCGTCGTCGGCGAAGAAGTAGAGACCGTTCAGCTTGTCCTCGATCTTCTTCTTCTTCTCGGACTCATCATCGCTTGAGCAAGCGGAGTCGTCATCTGAGCCGTCGATGTCGCTGAGCGTGGCAAAGAACGCACGCTGCTCAGCCTGGGCCATCTCCAAGTACTTCTTCTTGATGTACTCCTTGTCGAAGCCGCGCCTCCGCTTGAGCCTCGTGGGGACATACTTCTCCTTGCGCTTGCCAGAGTCGTACTTGTGCCCATGATCGCCCTTCCTAGATGTTTGCTTCTTCTTGAGACAGTTGGCGATGAAGTGATCGGGGTCGCCGCACTCAAAGCATCTTGAGCATCCTCCTCCGCGGCGACGGCTCATGCGGTTGTTGTGAAACCGCGAGAACCGGTTGGCGAGCAATGCCAACTCGTCATCCCCCAAAGACTCCAGCTGGTCCTCTATGACAGAAAAGAGTGAAGAAAGTGCAAATCCTCCAGAGGGGTTAGCAGAAGAGCCAGAAACCAAAGCCATAGTCGGGCCGAAAGGATTTTCATAAGAAGCCCTCGACATGGCGTCAATCTCACTAGACTTGAGCTTACTAAAAAGCTCATCGCAAGTGAGGGTTTCATAGTTAGACGATTCGATGATCGCCTGGACCTTTGAGTCCCACACCGACCGATCAATAGTGTGCAAAAGCATCAAAGCCCTCTCATGATCGTCAAAAGGCAACAGCTCTTTGTTCGCTCTCATCTTGTTGACAATGACCTGAAAGCGAGCGAATAAACTCTCTATGCTCTCGCCAGGCATGTGTTGAAAGTTCTCATACTCCTGCTTGTGTGACTCGTAGAGACGGGATTTGACTTGAGTGGTTCCCTCATGGAAGCGCATGAGGGTCGCCCAAATCTCTCGAGCCGTGGGGAGGTGAGAAACGCGATCAAACTCAGACATGCTCAAACAGGAGAAAAGAGCGTTACGAGCTTGGCTATTTGCTTCATGCTCATCGATCTGAAGCTGAGTGACACGAGCAGCCAAGACAACGTAATCGGCCCTGTTGCAAATCTCCCAAATAGAAGAGCCCATGCTCTAGAGATAGGCCGACATGCGTATCTTCCAATACGCATAGTTCGTCCCATCAAAGAACGGCGGTTTGCCCACGCTGCGATCCATGTCGCCTTCTGTGGATCTGGAACCGGCTAAGGTGAAAGATCCTTAACCTACTCCGATACCAACTGAAGGACCGAGAGTGATACCAGAAAGCGACCAGAGGGGGGGGGTTGAATGGGAGCTTCAAATTTTCCTTTCGGAAACTTGTCGCCACTGTCCCGAGAATCGACCCCAAAGGCAAACCCTAGAGCTCGCTAGTGTCCACGACCCTATTAGTAGAGTGGATGCTTCCAAGAAGCACAGCGAGACACTATGCGACTTTAGAAACTCAACGCAAAAGCCAGAACTCAAAACCGACAACGGACGGGCGAACCGCGGACGAAACAGCACAAAACTGCACTGACCGGACTCACCCTGCGTCCGGTCAACAAGCACCGGACGCGTCCGGTATTGTGAAAACCGTTTTCGGAGCTTACTGTTTCTGACCGGACTCTCGATGGAGATGCGTCCGATGCTCCTTTAAAGAGCACTGTCAGACAACACGTGGCATCGGACGCTCCGATGGTTTGAGCTCAGCGTCCGATGCTCACGAACTCAGCGTCCGATGATCCCGAAACAGTACAGTTCTTCCGCGAAATCCACTCGATCTCCTTCAAATCAAAAGCACTAAGGCTTAGACTTGGTATGAGGAGTCTCAAGGGGATTAGTGAGCTATCCCATGGGAATCATGGCTCGCATCTAACTCCGAATCGATGGATTGGAAGAAATCGGGACTAAGGGAGCAAAACTGATCCAAAATGAAAATCAACCGATCTACTAGGTCGTGAGGTTAGAGCTAAATTCCTTCGGTGGAAAGAAGTGCCTCACGATCTAGAACAACTTGGTTCAAATGGATTTCCAAAAGACATGCCAAGCGAAGAGATCGATCGATGGGAAAATCGTGGCAAAAAGGATTCCGCGAAGAACACAAACAAAACGCAAATCACAACCACGAATTTGCAACCGTGTGGCTACCACATGCTACAACAGTGAGATTACGGTCTCACTTCCTCAAAATCTCACGGACACAGAGGTATTGTTCTCTTCTCTGTGGATCTCAGTTTGCTACAGCAGAGGAGAGGGAGAGCAGGAAAACCTAGAAGGCAAAGAGCAAATGCTGAGATAGATGGGGTGGTGGGTGTCTCCCCCTACTTATCCTAATTCTAACTATTTCTAATTCCCACTCTACCCCTAACTACTTACGGAGCGAACCAGCTAAACCCTAGGGTTATTCTAGACCAACTCATGGTAGGTGGTGATCCGACGGCCACACCCGCACAACTGGTAGCATTGCCTCGACGCAACCTCACCGATTGCCGCCACGTGCTGCCACCGCTCTGCGTCCTTTTCACGGACTCTGCCCCCGGTTTTGTGGCCCAAACCGGGAAACCAGCCTTCACAGCCAACCCCCAGTTTTGAGGCCCAAACCGGGAAACCAGCATCCAGGTCCATCCCCTGGTTTTGAGGCCGAAACCAGGAAACCCACCAGCGCCCAGGTTTTGAGGCCCAAACCTGGAAACCGTCCTCAGCCCGAGTTTTGTGGCCCAAACTCGGAAACCCGCCGCACGCCCAGGTTTTGTGGACCAAACCTGGAAACCGTCCACCCGATGGTTTTTCTCTGGCTCTACCATCAAACCGAAGCTGTGGAAGGGATGCACCGCCCGTGCACCCCGTCCACCGACACGTGTCCCCAGGTCCTCGACCCAGGCAACACCATGTCCAGAAGTCTTCGCTCGTCGCTGTCCCAGGCTGTCAGCCACCACAGCTGATACTCGGGCCATCGGTCCCTCAGTCCAAGCCTCACGTCCGCCCTTCGCCACTCTCGGTCCATCGGCACGGCACATCTCTACTTGACCTTCACCTTGCCTCTGATCACTGTCTCTGTGCTCGACACCTGCACAACACAAGCCAAAGAACCTGTGATCAAACCCGTTGACAATCACTCATCACTCGAGACTCGGCATACACCCATGTATCCGTAGAAGTACATGAAGGGTTATGTGGCGCACATCAATCGGCCTACCGAATGAAATGGATAATAAGAAGGACCGGTTATTTTTGGCCGACTATGCTAGAGGATTGTTTTGAATATTATAAGGGATGTCAAGATTGTCAAAGATTCGGGAATGTTCAGAGAGTTCCAGCATCGGCCATGAATCCAATTATCAAGCCGTGGCCATTTAGAGGATGGGCTATAGATTTGATTGGTGAAATTCATCCTCCTTCCAGTAAAGGACACAAATTCATACTATTGGCTACAGACTACATTACTAAATGGGTTGAGGCTGTGCCTTTGAAGAATGTTACATCAGAGAACATGATCAATTTTGTCAAAGAGCATATAATTCACAGATTCGGGATTCCTCAAACTATAACTACGGATCAAGGGACCCAGTTTACATCATCCGAATTTTGTGATTTTGCTGAAGAAATGGGGATCAAGCTATGCAATTCTTCTCCTTATTACGCGCAAGCCAATGGTCAAGCCAAAGCATCAAATAAGATTATGATTAAGATTATCTAGAAGAAGATTGACGAGAAACCAAAAAAATGGCATTCGGTTTAAAGTGAAGCATTATGGGCTTACCGAATGGCATGTCATGGGTCTACTTAAGTATCTCCCTACGAGTTGGTTTATGGACATTGTGCTGTGTTACCCTGGGAGTTACAATTGAGTTCAAGGCGAGTTGTGTTGCAGAATGAGTTAAGAAAAGAAGATTATGAGAGTTTAGTGATGAACGAACTAGAAGATCTGCACCTGGTTCGTCTTAAGGCATTGGAATGTATAGATAAGAATAAATTGCGTGTTGCCAGGTATTACAACAAAAAGGTTAAGGAAAAACACTTTGAAGAGGGAGATTTAGTTTGGAAGGTTGTGTTGCCTATCGGAGCGAAAGACAAAGCATTCGGCAAATGGTCTCCAAATTGGGAAGGTCCTTTTCGAGTAATAAGGCACGTGCCTGGCAACGCATATATTTTGAAGACTTTGCTTGGGGAAGAGTTTTCTACAGCAATTAATGGGAGATTTCTTAAGAAGTTTCACCCCAGCATAGAGATCGGTACATGAGAATCATATGCAGTAAGGTAGCCGATTCTTACCCATGGCGCCGGCGTTGCGGTGATTGGCTGCCCTCCGCTTCTCCTTCAGCAGGGCGCTTGCCGCGGTCATCGCCGTTCGCCATTGCTACAGGATTGGGGTTTTTTCTTTCGAGTTGAGCCGACAAGAGGAAGTGAGGAGACGGAGGCGAAGATGCGTAACTGCAAGTGCTAGTCAAGGTTGCGGAAGGGGATTCATTTATAAGCCAAAAAAAGAGTCGTGGCAAAGTCTACGGAATAGTGGGATAAGAATGCCAGACGACGAAGTAGGGTTTTCATTTGGCTGGGCCATTTTTTGAGTTGGGCCAGGCTCGGCTAAGCCAAATACTACTCGGTTATCTTTTTCTTTGAATTGGAATTCGTTTCGGCTATCAGAAAACGAGGACAATCGACTATATCTCATTACAGGAAAATTGAAGAAGTGAAGCTGACTGCGTTCTCAGACAAGTAGAGGTTTGGGAACACGAAAGTAGTTTTACAAAGACGAAGTACATTACACTTGGTTTGTTACAGGGTCAATGTTTACTCATGCAAAAGCTGATTGATTGTCTTTATAGCCTCGGCTCTGATTCGGCTGACAGTATCAAGCGCTTTTTGATCTTCATCTTCAGATTTTTGGATTTTGGATAATTTAGCTTTGATTTGTCGATCCTTTTTAAGAGCCGAAGTTATCTTCAATGAAGCTGCTTCTATGTCCTTCGGCAGGACAGCCATGTTAGCCCTATGAGATTGGATTTTGATGTTCAGATTGGCTAATTGGGTTTCTAGCTTGCTTTTGTCTTCCTCCATGATTTTTAGTTCGGATTCCAAAGTTGCCAGGGAATTTTTTGCGACTTGAATATTGGAATGCAAATCATTGATTTCCAGCTTCTTCGAAGATCTGTCATTCTGTAAAGTAGCCTTAGATGAAATGTTTTTAGTTGCTCTCCTTACCATTCCAAGAAAGTTGTCGAGGCAGGCTGCAGATTCCAAGTGAGCCAGAAGAGCAGAAGGGATGTCTTCATCGATGAGCTCAAGAATATCTCTTATCTGATCTACGTCTCGAGCCAGACTGACGACGTCCTTGTTCAGCAGAGTAATTACTTCCCTCAGCCGAGCCTGGTTTTCTGTTGACAAAGTATGTTGGGAGGTGTTTTCTTCGCCTTTCTCGATGATATAATCTTCAGCAGGGAAAGAATAACTCGCGGTCGGCTCTTTAGCATTTTCCTAAGAAGGGAGAAAAGTGTTAGCCGACTGAATGCATTTTGGTGAAAGCTATGTAATCTAGGGACAGAAACTTTGCCTGCTGAGCTGGTTGATCTTCAGAGGACGCTGCGCCTTGGCTTGTTCGAGGGCTTTGTTGAGTGTTCGGAAGAGATGGGCTTGGAGTATGATCAGGAGATGGCTCTGCTTCCAGTTCTTTTAAAACTTCATCTGTTTCAAGTAGTGACATAAGTATATGGCAACAGAGGGAAGGATGGCCGAACGCGTTACCTATGGTTTCGTCGGCCTCTTTGTTTTTTGAACCTTCAGGGGTTTTTGGATCTTCAGTTTCATCCTGGATTTCTTTTATAGAAACCTCAAGGGATATTTTGGCAGTTGCTGAAGTGCTGCCTGATTTTAAGATTTTGGCTTGTGGCTGCAACAAGTGATGAAACATAGATTGGATCAGATTTATTACCGAACAAAGTTGCTTAGTACAAAATGGAAGATTCATACCTTGGAAGATAGTTTAACCCTTTTGGTCCTTGGTTTCTTGGACGAAAGAACATTCTCAGGTGCCTTTCTTTTGCTATCCCCTCCTGGAGGCACAATGGTTGAAATTGCAGGGATCTTCATGAAGGTGTTTAAATTTGGGGCGTTGAAACCAAGAGCAGGATTGGGTCCAGTCGGGTAATACTGGATCGCTCTAACAGGAGGTGTAGGCTCGGGATCCTACGTTTGGCCGAGTATTAAAAAAGGATTGGATTCAAGAATGGAGAATGATAAGTGTGATGAAATTACCTCACTGTCAGAAGCAAAGTCAGGTTGCAAATTTTGACACAAGGGGTGAACTGACACACTGAAGAGATGAGCATGCCACTCTCCCCACCAGGAAGTAAAGGATGAGTGATGTCTACTATCCCAAATGGAGATGGTTCATATGTTGGCAGTTCCCATCCTATTTGACAGACTTTTTTAGCTATTATCTCCTCCATAATTACTTCTCTGGGTCTTATTGCTGTTGAGAAGTAGAGTCTAGGGGGCAATTGGCCACATCCTAATTGTCTGGCCACCATGTTTGGATAATAGAACTCGTAGGTAGATTGCACTAGTCTTTCATGGTGAAATTCGGTTGGCAGAACACAGGGTTTGATGAAGGAGTTGAAAATTTCAGTAGATGCTTTGTCTGCACAGCCAGATTCGTAGTTGAACTTGCAGGGAAGAGTCAGATTTTCATTCTCTTTGTAGGGAAGCCAAAGTGCATTGCCAAAGCCTTTGAAGAATACCTTGAAGAGATGACCAATATCCATATCAATGCTGATAGATGATGCTGCTTCTCCATAAGTCTGACAGGCTTTGACTCTTGCTGTTTTGCCTTCAGCATAATTGATCGAAGGAAAACTCAAGTTGAGAAGGCTCACAGAGACTATCTGGTGCATATATAGTTGGAGCCACATCTGGACCAACCACCAGGGACCATTCACACAGGAGATTTCTCAACTCGTGTGCATCTGAAGAGTAATCTGATGCATCATATGATAGACAGACCCCAAGAGGTATTTGCCTAGAGGGATTTGAGTGCCTGCAGACAAATCTTCAGCCATCACCATATGATTCAAAGTAGGTTCATTGGATTTTCCACAGAAGATGAATCTACAAAGCCATATATTCATAAAGGCTTTCAGCTCTTTGTTAGAGACGGTGTTGGATGACTCCATATAAGTCTGAATGTATTTGACCCATCCACATCCAGAATTGACAGCTCTCTGGTTACTTTTGTTCTTGTATTTGTAAGGATATACTGGTAGTGCTACATTCAGACCCGTCATCATGAAGACGTCAGCTAAAGTAATGGTCATCATACCATGGCCGAAAATGAAAGCGTTGATGGCGTTGGACCAGAAATGGGAAGCTGCTATCAAGAGAGAGTCGTTTCTGGGTGTTTCTGATAAAGATAACTCCAAACAGTGGCAAATGTCTTGAATTTACCAGTGGCTGCTGCTTTTCTCAAACATCCACCGATACCAATTTCGCCATCCAATAATTGGGGGAAAAGGCCAGTTCTTGAAGGTGTTCGGCCAGTGATTCGGTGAGGTAACTCCAGATTTGAAGGGAATTCTTTGGGTTTCTTTCTCGATAATCTCTGTTGGATCGAGGTTTCCCATTGGACCAAGGAGGTAGGATCCAGGGTTGGCAGCATAGGGAATCAGGATTTGGTTCTTGAATTCCTTCAAGAAATAGCGAATAAAGGGAAAGGTGAACCGAAAGAAGAAGCTAGCACGAAATTACTGAATATGTGAAGTTTACCTCTGGGATCTCATCTTGGGTCGCCATCAAAGGTTCGAAGTAAGATCGATTATGCAGAGGTTTGAATTTCTTGAGCGGCGGCTACAGTGCCGAAAAGTGAAAACCTAGGAAGGGAGAAGCTTGCGGACAATTTCGAAATAAAATTGACTTTTATCCCGAAATTGAGGGGGCATGTGTTGACACCAGATTTTCGCACGCACGAGATAATGTCAAGAGGGCCCAGCCAGCAGTAAGAGGAGCATTCGGTAAACGACCGAGCGGTCGGCTAATCTTCGAGATTTCGGCAAATGCCTATGCAGTTGGTTGTTTTGCGAAAAAAAAACAGTGACTCCATTCGAGAAGTAAAGATGGCTTGCACGAGAAAATATGTGACGATGGAGGATGCTGAGAAGAATAGGAATAGTATTTGTATCTTTCCAAAATTCATTGTATAAGTCGTGATCGTTTGGGACTCGCGTTTCGTCCAGGGTATAAATATAAGCCCTCGACCATTGTAAAAAGGGTTCACAACCACATCAATACAAACTGGTCCCGTGCCATCTTCGAGTCCCTAAGTCGTGTTGTCGAGTCCTTCAAGAGGAACCATCAATCCGTCGATCTCCGTAAGTACCGGCAACCTTGTTATCATGTCTAGTATCATGCGGTGGATTTAGATATGATGCAAGTAGTCTCGTATGTTAAGCTTAGTATCGTGCGGCGGATTTAAGCTTATGATGGGAAGTTTTTGCTTGTGCCTTGTATCGTGCGGCGGATTAAGACATGAGTAAAAATAGTTATCGGCTCTATTAGATTTGGCAGATCTAGTAGATTCATCAAGTTATCATGTGTTATATGTTTTGTTTATTTAATTCCTGTAACACTCTTTTGCCCAATCTAAATTGATCTCTATTCGGCCTTGTTTCACAAGTTTGCTTGTGCTTTGCTAATCATAAGATCATGATGGCCGGATCAGCTTTCAATCTAGGTAGTTACATGTTGTGGGTTCATACATGTCAATCATGTTTATGCTTTGATAGAACTGGGTGTCGTGCGGAAGATGCAGGTTTTAGATTAGTTTGATCATGCTTGCTTGTATGTTCCTTCCTCATGGACCCCAACTCGGCTAGTTTGCCGATTTTGGTTAAACTTACACGAGTAATGAGCTCTTATAGATCTGTACAAATATATGCATGCTTTTAGCTTGTTATAATTAGATTGTATCATGCGGTGGATTAATCTAATTATAAGAAGTGGTATAGACTTATAGCAAGTGGTATCATGCTGTGGATTAGCTTCGCTTAAGTTTATGCTTGACGGGTTTATGAAGACTAAACGTGCGGCAGATTAGTTGGATTAGCCTATGCATGTATTATTCGAATAGATCTATTCTTGCAAGTTGCCTGTTTATAATATCTTTGATTCGTTCAAGCATGTCTTTCTTTTGCATTCGGCAGTTAATATGCTTCACATACTCTGTTCTCATACTTGCCAGATGGCTTTGTAAACATGCTCTGACAGACAGCTTCTATAGCTATGTGCCTTCGTGACTGGCTTTCAAAGCCGTACATATGGAACTGTCTGGTTTTACCCAGCATGTTCTAGAGGTATTCTCATGCTTTATCCCTTGTTGGTTTTCAGGTCAAACCGACTGGCACGTCTCCGGATTCAGCACACTCCGGGCACCCGATTGAAGCTAGCCTCGTTCGGCTTGCTGTGTGCCTTGGCGCAAGGTGTCACTTTTTGTGCCAACAACAGTTTATGCTCTTTAAAGTAGTCAATGAAGACTTGTGTCCAGTCGGGTGCTAGAGTTAGAACCTAGATGGATGGTGCTGACTCAACCTCTTCCTTCTCTTGGATTGACGGCTTGGATAATTCATGTACGAAGGTACCGCTAGGGACCATGGCTCTATCAGATCCTAATTTTGCTAGGATGTCTGCTGCCACATTGAGATCCCGGGTAATATGAATGAGTTCTAGCCCAGAAAAGTGTTTTTCCAGCTTGCGGACTTCCGCGCAATAGGCGTTCATTGTTTCCTTTGTGCAATCCCAGTCTTTATTGACTTGGTGAATTACTACGGAGGAATCACCATAGACTAGGAGTCGCCTGATGCCCAGTGCAACTGCTAGCTTAAGTCCATGGAGTAGTGCTTCATATTCTGCTTCGTTGTTGGTGGCGGGCCACAATATCTGCAGAACGTACTTGAGCTGCTCTCCGGCGGGTGATACTAGAAGTACTCCGGCTCCTGCTCCTCCGAGTTTTAGTGACCCATCGAAGTACATCTTCCAGTGATCAGGAATAGCGTTGTCTTGGATCTGCTGTATCTCTGTCCACTCGGCGACGAAATGAGCTAGAGCCTGTGACTTGATTGCTTTCCTCGGAGTGAACTTGATGTTGAGTGCCCCCAATTCGACTGCCCACTTGGAGATTCTCCCAGTGGCGTCACGATTATGGAGGATTTCTCCCAGAGGAAAATCCGTGATGACTGTAATCTCATGAGCCTCGAAGTAATGCCGTAGCTTTCTTGAAGATATGAGTAGAGCGTAGAGTAATTTCTGTACTTGTGGGTATCTAACCTTCGAATCAGAGAGTACCTCGCTAATGTAGTACATTGGTCACTGGGTGTGGTAGATGTGCTTGTCATCTTTGCGCTCAACCACGATCGCTGTGCTTACGACGTGTGTGGTAGCTGCGATGTAAAGCATCATCGGCTCCCTTGGTTCTGGTGGTGTCAGTATAGGTGAATTGGTTAGGTATCCTTTGAGTTGTTCAAAGGCCCTGTCCGTTTTTTCCGTCCACTGAAATTTATCGCCAGCCTTGAGTAAATTGAAGAAAGGTAAGCCCTTTTCTCCTAGCCGTGAGATAAATCAATTTAGTGCAGCCATTCACCCGGTGAGCTTCTGAACATCCCTGACTGAAGTAGGTGGTTTCATGTTGATGATAGTTGTGATTTGTTTTTGGCTAGCCTCGATGCCCCGATGGCTAACAAGAAATCCGAGTAATTGGCCCGAAGGTACTCCGAAGACGCATTTTGTGGGATTGAGTCTCCATTGGTATGCGCGTAGTCGATTGAAAGTTTCCTCCAGGTCTGATATCAGAGTAGTCGGATCCTTTGTCTTTATGACCACATCATCGACGTAAGCTTCTGCGTTGCAGCCAATCTGATCACCCAAACAATCTTGGATAGCTCGTTGATAAGTGGCTCCTGCATTCTTTAACCCAAAAGACATGGTTTTATAACAGTAGGCGCCGAAGGGAGTTATAAACGATGTCTTGGGTTGGTCTTCTTCCTTGAGGGCAATATGATGGTACCCGGAGTAGCAATCCAAAAGGGATAAAAGAGCGGAGCCTGCGGTGGCGTCAACTATTTGATCTATCCTTGGTAATCCGAAAGAATCTTTTGGACAGTGTTTGTTGAGGTCTGTGTAGTCGAGACACATGCGCCACTCGGCAGAGTTCTTCTTCTTGACTAGCACTGGGTTAGCTAACCACTCGGGGTGGAGGATTTCTCTGATGAATCCAGCTGCAAGTAGTTTGGCTATTTCCTTCTTGATTGCCTCTTTTTTCTCTGGTGAGAATCGTCGTAGTCTTTGCTTGATGGGTCTAGACCCTTCTTTTAATTCCAGTTTGTGCTCAGCCAAGTTCCTTGGGACTCCCGGCATGTCGACCGGTTTCTAAGCAAATATATCTTTGTTTGCTCTAAGGAACTTGGTCAGCGCGGATTCCTATTCTTTGGATAGATGGCCGCTGATAACTGCCGTCTTGGAGGGATCACCGGTTTCTAGGTTGATGTTTTTTGTAGAGACTTCTGTTGATGGTTGGATAGTACCCGCCTTCTTGGTTGGGATTTCTGAATCTCCAGGCTTGGTATTATGCACCATCTGAGCGAGTTCTTGTAACTCCCGGGTGAGTTGAGCTTTTTCAGCGATTTGGACAGCCTCAGTGTCACAATCAAATGATCGCTTCAAGTCACCTCTGAAAGTTAAGATTCCTTTAGGATCCGGCATCTTCAGGAGAAGGTACGGGTAGTGAGGTACTGCCATAAACTTGGTGATGGCTGGTCGTCCAAATATGGCGTGGTATGATGACTCGAAGTCGGCTACCTCAAAACTGATGTACTCAGTCCGGTAATTGATCTGAGTTCCAAAAGTTACGAGAAATATGATTCTTCCGAGTGGTACAGCCGCCTTTCCAGGTACTATGCCGTAGAAGGGGGCACTTGATGGTGTGAGCTGTGTTGCGGGATCTAGATTCATCTTGCGTAGGGTGCTTGCAAAGATGACGTTAAGTCCTGCCCCTCCGTCGATGAGTACCCTGCTCAATGTAAACCCGGCGACCGTAGGATCCAAGACTAGCGGGTAGTGCCCTGCATTGGAGACGCTGGTCCATTGGTCCGCTCGGGAGAAGCTGATTGGATGCTCGGACCAGTCAAGGTATCTAGGAGTCACTGGTTCTATAGACATGATCTCCCGTAGTGAAAGCTTCTGGAGTCTCTTGCTGTCGCTGGTAGTTACTCCCCCGAAAATGACATTGATAGTCCCTTTGGGGTGTTGGAAACCACCGGTGTCTTGCGGAGGGTCCTCACCTATCTTCTTGCCTTTGTCCTTCTTGTTTTTGTTGAAGTCGGAGTTCAAGCCTCGCTCCTTGAGTTGTCGACAGTGCCTTGCCTGATGTCCGGCTTTCGGATGAAAGGGGCACGGTCCATCGAGTAAGTCATCAAAGGTGAATGGCTTGTTCCCCTTCTTCTGAGGCTCCATGGCAGCAACAGTATTGTCTCCTGCCCTTTTCCAGGTGTTTTGCTGTGGTGCTTGGTTGCCTCTCTGGTTGTTCCCTCGATCACCCTGCGTGTTTCTATCGAGGAAACGCTCCTATGTACGTTCTTCTGTCACCATCATGGAGTTTACGGCCCGATGGAACTCGTCGGCGGTGGTCGGGTCCTGCTTGATGAAATCTTTGTAATTGTACCTTTCGCAGATGTCATTGCCAAAGAGGTCAATTACTTCTCTGTCTGTGATGTCGGATACTGTGGAGCGGATCTCTGAGAAGTGCCTATAGTAGTCCCGCATTGATTCGTTTTTCTGTTGCTTACAGGTTCTGAGCTTAGTCCGGGGATCTGATCTCTCTGGGACACCCGCAAAGTTTTCGATGAAAATACGATGGAGTTGTTCCCAGGAGTTTGATGGACTCGGGTTTAAGCCTGTCGAACCAAGCAAGCGGCATTGTTTCTAAAGCCATTGGGAGATAGAGTGCTTTGACGTCATTGTTTCCACCAGCCAGCTCAACTGCTTGAGCATATAGCCTGAGCCATCGTTTAGGTTCTGTCTTCCCGTCGTACTTTGAATAGTTCCCGGGTTTGAATTTTTGCGGGAACGAGACTGCTCGGAGCCTTTGGGAGAAGCAGGGGAAACGATCGACTGCGTCAGATGCTGCGACTGCGATTCCTCTGTATGAAGATTCAGCTCCTCCCTCAGCTTGATCAGGTACTCGGTGGCCCAGACGACTCCTTGCTGGAATTCGACCGAGTCGCCCTTGAATAGGCCGCCTCTGGCTTGGGTGAGATGAAGCTTTCTCGTCGGCTAGGGACTCAAGATTCCATCCTCGGAGTTGAAGTGCGGTAGTCTGAAGCATGACTAACCGTTGTTCTTCGTCGGCGGTGCGGTTGACCTTGGCCCCCATCTCCGTAGCTAAAGCCAGGATGTTTTGATACAGAGTCTGGAAGACTTTATGGCCGGCGACCCTCATAAACTCCGGCTCGAGGTTACGGCAGCAGTCGGCTCGTCGACGATTGTGCTCGTTCTGTGACTGATACTCCTGGTCACGTTGAGCGCGAGCTCGATTTTCTGTGTCTTCCTCTAGACGCACCCGGGTATTATACTCCTCGAGTTGTACGTTGTAACGGTCTACGGCTTCCTTGCGATGAGTTGCTCGCCTTCTGCGAGCTTATTTAGCTTGATTTCTCCTGATTGTCTTAGCTTTTGTTGACTCAGTTTCTGCGATTCCTTCTGGGTCGTTATCAGATATCATACTCAGAGTTTCATCATCCTGGAAGACATCTGGGGGGGTTGGAGGTCGTAGAGATGACTGATGCCCCGCCATGAAGACTTCACGAGTGTAGCCCTGGTTTGTTGAACCTGGCGTAACCGACTCCAAAGTAGAAGTGTTGGAGATTAGTTCTGTTGAGGTGTCGTGTTCCTCAAAGGGGAGCTGATGTCCGCACTGGTATGGATGTTGCTGGTCGATTGTGCCAATCAGTCTAGCCGGAGCGGATTGAATTGGACAATGGACAATGTTACCCTCCTTAGTAGAGCTGAAGACGAGTCCTTGTTGAGCTCCTGTCAAAGGTATCTGTTGATACTCTTTGAATTTTGCATCAATCAAGTCTTGAAAGTTTTCAGCAGAATTCCGCATGCCAAAGTTAGTGTCGTGATTAACATCCGGGTCCTTTTCCTCGGGACTTGAGTTTGAGTAGGAGTCGAATGCCTCTAGTTGGTCTTCGGAATCTTGCAGATCCTGAATTGCGAGATCCGCTAAGTTCTGGGTGAGATCACTCATCTTTGGCGTGACTTGCGCTTCTGATTCTATGTGAAGTTGCCGATGTAGCTTTCCTTGATCATCCGCGACGCAAGTCCATGAGCCAAAAACAAAAATTGCCCCTGCCGAGAACATGTTGTCGTGGTTCGCCGGGCTCTTGGTTGTCGAATCGCCGAAATCCCCTACCTGGCGCGCCAGCTGTCGGTGTTTGTTAACCGGCAACTCGTCTTGAGTAATCCCAGACGATTTGTTCGGTGGGGATCGACGTTCGTAGGTCTCGGCGAGTACACAGGGACAACGATTTATACTGGTTCAGGCCGCTGAATAGCGTAATACCTTACATCCAGTGCGGTGTGTGCCTTGTATATGATTATGATTCAATGTTCGATGATCTAAGCCCGCGCCTGCTTCCCCTTATATATCCGGGTGAAGCATTGCACAGACCGAGTCCTAGTCGGTTACAACAGAGGAGTCCTATTCTAATTACAAGACTTCCTTTAAGAACTCGACTAAGTTACAGTGAGAGTCCTAATCCAAGTACGCTTTGTATCAAGTCTTCGGATCTCTCGTGCCATCCGGGATTAGTCAGAGTGATCATCTTCTGATGATATCTCTGACATCCTGGTCCGTCATATACCTTGACGCAACCCTTTCCCCTGCACACCCGCTGTTAGGCTAGACACCGCTTACTATATATACTTGCTACTCACTTCTACTATGCATTATATCTTTGATGTGATGCTTGGTGGATGTTGCTTGTGGGTGGCTAAGGCACGTGGTGCCGTGATAACGGGATGATGACTTTGGGAGATCTCGGCGTGTGTCTTGGGTGCGTGTGGTGAGGGTAGAGTCGACTGGATAGGATCTACGACGAGTCTGGTGATGAGTCTTGCCGAGGGGATGTGACCTGGGCATCCCCTGGGGAGTACCTGTGGTGGGTACATTGTGATCTTGAGAAGAGGTCCTGGGGAGGAGTGTCTTCGTGGGACGAATCCCCGGGATAGAGGTGCTGTGTCAGCACGGGGGCGATGGAAGCCCCGGGGAGGAGATGCCCTGTTCAGTCCTTAGGACTTATTGCGCTGGGGTGATCAGTCCATAGTACCTTCGTGCGCACCACTTGTTCTTGTATGGGCATAGAACCGTTCCTACCCCCTGGATGAAACGATGCCATTACTGCTAGGCTGGAAGGTGATAAGTGTAGGGAGGTAAGGGCTGGAGACCCACACCCTTTTAAGACAACGTGGTGTTTTATTTGGTACGCCAGGATCCACGTCTCACAGTCTCAGCGTTACGGAGGATTTCCACCAGGGTGCCCCAGGGCTGAGTGGTAGGATGGCATCGTTGCGGATTAGGGGGAAGTTCAGAATCAGCTTAGACAAGCCGGATCATCGAGGATAGCTAACCTATGGTTCCAGGCGTACACGCTCTGCAGAGTCGATCGATCTATACGTATAGCCATGTCCACGGTCATGGACAACACTATGGTGCTCAGTTTCCCTCGTAGTTAGTGAGAGGTGTCCTTTCTTCTTCTCCCCCTGGGTTGATAGGTCCAGCGCTGGCCGTTGAGGCAAGGAACGAGTGGGAGTCGTCCTTGCCGCCAAGAGAGTGCGAGTGTGGTGAGATGTGTATGTGTGTGGAAGGGATGGATGGATGGATGGCCGTGTGGCCGGAGGTTCGGTCGATGACCGAATGGAAGGCCATGTGCCCGGGTATATGGATTAAAACTTGATGTTTATATTTATAAAATATTGATTACATGCATAGGAAAACTACAACCATAAATAGGTTCCTTTTGCTCTACCCTTGCATTCCACATACCACATAGCAAATGCAAGCATAGGATGGGAAAGTGTGGCCAGTACAAACCGTACTGAAAATTAATGAAAGGTTGGATGACTTCTACCGCGACGAGGGTGGAAGCTAGATGGACTAGGAAGTCTCGTTCATATACACAAGTTTGGATGAGAAGACGAAGACGAAGACGGAGTCTTCGCCCGCTGCTACAACAACTTTGATGATGCCTATGAAGGAGGAGCCTTCACTCGTCGACACTCTACACCGACTCCAGTGGCAATAGGCGTGCGTTACTGATATAGTTTGTACTAGGTGGTGTTCCCATGTGATGTAATGCCTTGTAATCTGTACTATCGCGTTGTATGAACTATGGTAACAACTGAATAATGATAATGTGATGGTTTGAGAGTTTTTGGACTATCACATTATGATGTTGTTGACGCTGGTTATCTATCAAAATTAAAGGATAAATAAATATGAAAAGGGCATGAATTCAATCACCAACAAAGGTTTAGGGTTTCAACTGACAATATTCCACGAGTTTTGGTGAACTATGATTCTGCAGGGACTAAACCAGGAAATCAGCACTGATAGCTTCCCCTTGAAGGAAACCGACGGGAGATAACGCAACCGGCATGTCAAGAATATTCCAGAAGGTTCTAGAGGACACCAAAGGACACCACGAGAGGCCGCCAGGTGGGACCGACCGGTCCCACCCTTAGACCGGTCGGTCTCCCCCCGGGCCCGCTGGCTTCCGTCTTCTGCAAGCTTCCTCCACCGAACCCTAGGATGCATCTCCACCGTCCCTGAAGTCGGTTTGATCTAACGGTCGCGGTTGATCCCTCAGGGCTATATAAGCAGCCCCAGACCCCGTCTCATCTTCATTATTCATCTCCACATCAGAAACTAGGCTTTCAATTAGAAGTAGAGGTCCCTCTAGATGAATCTCTTCTAGTTCATCTAGAATTAGATCTAGTTCATCTAGTTGTAATCAAGAGTTAGCTTTCAAGTAGAAGACTAGATACCCCTCTAGTAGGATTAGAACCTAGTCTTATTCTAGAACTAGAAGAGAGAGAGAGAGGAAGAGATCAAGAGGAAGCTCCGGCCTGTCGGATCAACTTCTTCATCTTGTACCTGTGGATTCAAGTTCTTCATCGACTTGCTTCAATGATTGTTTCGGTAATCAACATCTATATTTAAGTTTGAGCCATTGTTCTTAAGGTTTATGACTCTCTTTTGAGTACTTTAATTCTAGTCGCTCTAGAGTTAGAGTAGTTGTATAGTATAAGCGTAGTGCTTAGACTTGATAGCTCATATTTACCTCCTATAACGCCGGTAGTAGTGGTAGTTCGCAAGGGTGACTCTCATAGCCTTGTTGATTCTTCTATAGTCCACTTACCCGTGTGTAGGCTCGGTAGGATTATATATTTGCATAAAAGAATCATACTCTGTTGTGACCTTTTATGGCAACTTCCCCATTAAGAATAATAAACATATCACTCTTAAGTTGGATTTAGATAACCTTAGTGATCCCCTCTATACTTTTAGTTTCTCTGTCCTTGTTAGTTACTCAGGGGTTATACACTTGAGACTAATCGCTATCCGTTCCTTTGGGTTCGATATTAAAACTGTGTTACTCCGGTGAAGTGCTACATCGGTAGATTTTATCTGTGCGCTTGCGGATAAAGTAGAGTGTGCATTAATTTATACCAACAAGCATTTCAGGCGCCGTTGCTGGGGATCGGTAGATCATTTTACGTCTTAAGTTTAACCTTGTAATCATACTTTTATCTTTTTCCTTTTTGTCCCAATCTCTTCATTATTTTTGTTTTCATTCTTATGAATGTTGTTTTTGAATTCCACTCTTATCTATCACTACCCCATGAGCAAGCTATAACCAGTAGAATCCTTATACCCCATCATAATACCTGGTTATGAGCTATGCCTACCTTTCTGTTGCACTGTCCTTGTAATGAGCATAGAAATATAATTTTGAAAATATTCCTTCGGGTATTTTGTCACTAACCTTCCCAGGTCTGGAGCAGAAAAGAACGAAGGAACAACAAACACAAGGTATGTCCCACCAATCATCATGCAACATTGAATTACATTCATCCAATCTTGATTTGTGCAAAATCCAAGCTTGGGGAATAGACTTTCTAAGAATATTTCTTGCCGTGTTGCTATGTTGGTTGTCCCTACCTTTAGGAATGCTCATTATGCTCTTTCGTCACCATCTGAATAAATCTCTATAATACTTTCATGCTACCCTCATTCGCCATATTATATGTTTAGGTTTGGTGTACTTTCATACATCTCTTAAATTAAGCATGGTGACTAGTTTAGGAGTGGTGATCTTGCTTTCAAAGGTTTTTAATTTAAGTAATTAAGTTAAAATACCTTCCTAGATCAAATTAGACGTGGTGTCTAGGTTGATTTTTGAGCCGATAGTATGCTATAGTGGATGTTGGATATTTTGTTGGACTAACCACTGTAGGGAAACTTTCAATATCAATTTGGGAAAGTCCTGAGATGAACTCACACCGGAGATGAAGCAAGGCGTATAATGAACTTCAACAACTCTTGCACAATGAATACTCAGCTCGTTCATCATAGATGAAAGAACTGTGAGTATCAAAGTCTATTTGTTTTGTCTTCTACTGCAAGATATCTTTTGCCTTCAATCATGTTAAAGTGCAGCCAACACATGAAATACTAGTCTATGCTAAAGTAATCCTAAAAACATCTTTTTATTAGCATAGATGCAAAATTCATATGTTATGGACAACAACCCATGCTTCAAATTCTTGCAATCCTTCGGGTATATGTCCACTAACATTACGCAGGAGAGAGATTTTGTTCATCCATGGTTTGGTCTGAACATTGAAGATCCAAAACTCAAACCATAGACACACAAACCTACTCTCAGATCACAAATGGTGCTAGCCTAGCTTTGAGTCTTGCTTGGGCACTGATGACAAACATGATGCAACCTACCTCATATGAGACAACATATGCCTGCAACCATCATTGCCCAAGATATCAAGACAAGAAGTGGGGAGTTATCTTCTTTTTAATCAAGAGCTAGCTTGGGAGACAAGATGGTACCACTACAACAATAGCAAGATCTACAAGTCAAACGCATGAACATGTTGTTGGGAATCCATCTACATCACAAGCCAGCCTGGGAGAGACAATTATGTTATCTAGATGTGTTTCACAATCAAAGGGAGGAAGGAGAAACCCAACTTCCAACATATTGATCCCCTACCCACCACTTTGATCAATACAAATCACTATATGCTATCCCAGTCAAGAAGAAGAATATGATCCACCACTCATTCTTGGGAGATCGTTCTTGAACATCATCAATGTTATCATCTTTGCCGGACCTGGAGAAGTCAACTCTTGGATCTTTTGCTGATTCTTCAACAACTACATCACTTATGAGTAGCCAAAGAGAACCAAGAGAAGACGTCGAAGGGAGAACCAACTGCCAAGAATTGAGGAGGGCATCATGAAGGATGAAGCCACTACACCACAAGAATTAGAAGATGGAGAGATAGTACCTGAGCAAGCAAATCAAGAAGAACAGCTGATAAGATCTCCATCATCTAGTCACTGTTGAGAGGACAAGTCTCAGTTGTGACATTACAAGACAAAAGACTCTCATGGAGGCACTCGAGTAGCAGCTCTGAATTCAAGTCTCTTGCCAACCCAATGATTAAAGGAAAACAAGAAAGGTTGACAAGGGAAGAATGCGGAACTATCCCTACATCCCCATAGTACAAAATTGATACAAGAAAGACAAAGGATCCTAGACAGCATACTCTAGGAATAATGCACCTTCACTGATAAGTCGACACAAGAGAAGGAAGGTCAATACCTCTAAGATGATTCCACTGTGATCTTCCTCCTCTCAAGCACATTGTGAGACGAGCAAGTGAAGACAAGCCAGCTAGACAAGAGAAGCTTCCACAAGGTAGATCGACACATCACTCTTCAATAACAAAGTAATATTTCAAGACAAGTAACCATCACTTTAAAAGTTTCTTCTTGATTCTAGTATGATCATAAATAAACAACTAAACATGTTTAAGTTGCACCTCACTTGATCCAACCTAATCAACTCAACATGTTCAGTCCTTTGATCTTTGTTTCTAGCTATACTCTCTTGTATCTCACTGTCTTAACTAAATAAGCTAGAATGTTGTGCATCCAACCTTTGGAAGATGATATATCTCAATTATGAAAAGATCGACACTTTATGCATAGATTATCCTTCCTTTGGTTAAGTAATCTGATCTGTTAAATATTTTAAGATGCTACTTTTATGGTCATCCTCTGATCCTATCACTCATGTTAAGATTGAATAGAACACATAAACAACAAGTTTGTGTTGTGCAATGTGCCTAAGGGGAATAAACAAAACTTTTGGTTCTATTGGTGTTTTTCCACCAACAGAGCCTATGCACTTGATCTCTACCTTATCTTTATGAGCAGGACACACTCTTGAGCAAACATGGAGAAGTTCATCACTCCCAAATTCTACAGAGTGAAGGTCCTAGATCTACAAGAACATGCACACTGAGCAAGATGCTGCCAGCTTCCATAATTAACGCTTCATTTCAAACTGCTGGGCAAACGAAGAACATGAGTGACACCATATCAAGAGGCATAAACAAGAAGGAATGATGGAAGACGTCGTAGTAAGAATTAGAGGTCATTAAGACCCCATAGACTTCTTGATCCTCGACATGGGAGAAGACGATGATGTCCACCTCATCCTAGGAAGACCATTCCTCTACGCTACAAGTGCAATCATCTACAAGGGGAAATCCATTTTCACTTTCCTGGAGAAAAGGCACGATACAACTTCATCAGCTACATACTCAATGAAGCACCCAAGGAGAACAGAAGTGAAAGACGTCGCTCTCAATGCCAAAGAAGACAAACTATCAAGAATAGAGAGGCCAATCACGAAGAAGAAGCTATCGACACTGTCCCAGAAAAGAAAGAACAAAAGAAATCTCAAGACAGTGAGCCACAGGAAGTGAAGACTCAGACCAAGAAAGTATGGAAGAAAATGTCTGCACCTAAGAGGTACAATCGATAACAACTTTCTAAACGTCTGACATACCTTGGGAGGTCTGAACCAAGGAAATGTCCGGTTCGTCGGACCTAAATATTCGAACCTTCGCCAAAAGGTAAAAATCGGTAGTTATCTTTATATTTACTTTGTTGCATATTTCTCATATTTAATTCTTAGTCATTTATTGCATCATCATATTGAATCATTGCATCATCATATTTAATTCACAAACATTTCTACATTGCATTAGAAAAGAAAATAAAAATATTACATTTGTTACACTACATCATAAACCATGAAGCCCCATGTGAATAATTCTATGGTGTGTACAATCCCACAGGAATGTTCATCGTGGTGGCATAAAAATAATTAAAAATAAATATGCATGCATTCATCTTGTTGTACTTTCTCTTGCATCATAAAAATATAAAATACAAAAATATCAAGAAAGAGATCTCACTAAAATTCTAGACAACTAAGGCTTAAGGTGGCCAACCACTAACGCTTAATCTGTTCCACAAGTTTTGTTGTCTATTTGAGTTTCACAGGATTTGAAGGCCAAGAAAAGCTGACGAGCAAGTGAGTGTTCCATCCACTGTTGGAGCACTGTCTCAACAAACATCAACATCAACCAAAGCTCTAATAGAGGAAGGACATATCCACTACCAGTCTGCTACATTGCAAGATCGAACGACTACGTCAACATTCAGCTTGGGGGAAGGCACCCCTGTGTATCCACGTAAGTATCTTTATCCTCTTAAGTTTTTCATTCTATAAACAAAATGAAAACACCAAAAATATGTGAGCACATGAAGGCTCACCCTTAAAAAGAAAAGAACAAAATATGTGGGCACATGAAGGCTCACCATTAATTAAAAAAAAGAGACAAAAAATATGAGCACATGAAGGCTCAACACTATTAGGGAAACAGCTTGGGGGAGACGCACCCCCGTTATCCTCGCGATTCAGGTATGTCCTTTATTATTACTACTACTACTATTATTAGCTTTATATCTTAAAGTGTGTTAGACTAAATAATAAAATAGTGTGTCTAGTTTGTTTTAAGAAGTTGATGACTAAAGAACAACCCTCTCTCTAATCTTTTGCATGGAAATGATGAATAGTTGCTCTATTTAATTTCTTTCAAGTACCTAGTCTTCAAAGCATGAGTTCTCCTCACTAATTAATATGCCTTAAAATAAAATTAAATACATGGATGGCTAATACTTAATCTAAGGTCTAGATAATTGGGATATGACATGTGATGATCTGAGCTGCTATTATCCTTGTTCTAAACACACTAAAGTTCTGGAGATTTCTAAATATGAATATGACTAATAATTGCATTGAGTTAAATTAGGCTTTGTGACCCTGTGAGATGTATCTTGCCATTGAATTGAGATCACTTACACATTTCATCCATCTTTCGCATAAATGCTCATATTATCTGTTGCTACCCTCTCAGAAGTTTGTTGAAGCATATGCTATTAAAAAAAAGCAGAAAAAAAGATGAGAAAAAAAGAGATCGAGGACAATAAAAAGGGACAAGTGTCCGAACTGAAAAGATAGATCCGAGGAAATAAAAAGGGACAAGTGTCAGAACTCGAAAGAAAAAAGATAAGAAGAAAAAAATGTCAGAAAAAATGGGCACGTGCCCGACAG
>CM019822.1:159961301-160007013 GCA_009763385.1 Coix lacryma-jobi var. lacryma-jobi
ACTACATCCTGTGGGGCAAGCACAAGCAGCTCCTGATTCGAATATTGACCTCATCATGCATAGGATGGCTGATATGATGCAAAATCAATTCGGCCTAAAGCCAAAGAGTCAGTCATATGCTTACAAATCCCCTTACCCGGAATGGTACAATCAGGTAGAACTTCCTCCAAGGGTGAAGCCTCCCACTGATTTTACTAAGTTTTCAGGCCAGGATGACACCAGTACTATAGAGCACATCGGCCGCTATTTGATGCAACTTGGAGAGGCATCTACAAATGAAGCTTGGAGGATTCGGTACTTCCCATTGTCATTGACAGGACCAGCCTTCTCGTGGTTTTCTTCTCTGCCAACAAATTCTATCAATACATGGGCAGAGCTAGAACAGAAATTCTACTCGTATTTCTTCACGGGTACCAGTGAGAAGAAGTTGGTCGACCTCATGAGCCTAAGGATGAAACCTGGCGAGACGCCACATGAATATCTACGCCGATTCAGGGAAACCAAGAATCTTTCCTATTCTCTGAATTTGCCGGATGACCAATTGCCGGGGATAGCCATAGCTGGCATGTTGCCGAGTATCAAAGAGAAGCTATTCGGTATGGAATTTGATGACCTCAGGTAGTTATCACAGAGGTTGGCAACGATGAGTAGTCAAGCCCAAGGATTTAAGAGGAATAATCAATTCCAGAAGGGTGATGTGGCTGCCGAGATGTATCAGGCTTTTCTGGAAGAGGCAACTGAGTACGATGATGAAGATGAAGTAGCTGCAGCCGAGATAGTCTGGGCTAAGGAGCCAACTCAAGTCAACCAGCGATGGCTAAGGCAACAAAAAGGTACTTATGACTTTGATGTTTCCAAGTCAGATAAATTATTTGAGTACTTATTGAAGGAAGGACGCATCAAGTTGCCGGAAGGTCACCCTATGCTGCATCCCGAAGGAGTCAAGGACAAGAAGTATTGTGTCCTTAAATGATTGCCGAGTGTTCAGAGTGCGGATCTAGAAAGCTATCCATGGTGGGCATCTGAGGTTTGATGGAAAGATGAAGGTTGAATATAGTCCTTTTTGACAAAACACTGTGTCCTTCTCTGTTGATATGGTCAATGCAGCTGATCCCAGGGGTAAGAGCAAAATGAAAGTGTTAACCTCTGATAGAGCGAGGGAACCTGGTGCTGTTGACCCTGATCGACAGATTACAAATAAAGAGCTTCAACAAAGGGTTCGGTTCCAAAATAGCCGATCTGAGACGGGTGAAACTTCCAGACCCAGGGTCACGACGCGTATTCTGTTAAATAAATGGCGTCAGGAACAGGAACGGTACCAGAAGCAGAGACTTTATGAAGAACGGAAGTTTCTGGAGAAATAACGGAGGTGTGAATAAGAGATGTACCGAAAAGAACGAGAATATATGAGGGAACAAGAACAATCTCATTGGGAATGCTCGTTCTTCTAGTATTGTTGGAACGAAGGCTTGAAGCTGCCTGTTAGGAACAACTGCCCTGAGTGCAGTAATCAGTACTCCGAGTATAGGTAGTCTAGAGTCAACCGCCGTTCTGTCCACGAAAGGCTTGGGGTATGAGTCTCTGAGGACGATCGGCGTTTAAAAATAAATAATTCCAAAGATCGGCAGGAAAAAGGATTTGCCGATCAAAGTTGGGCTCGCACTGGAGAAGAAGAATATCGTGAGTATGTCTGGCAGAGAGGACAGTGGTGTCCACCAGGATTGAGGAGAAGCCAGAAAAGAAGGGTGCAACGCCTAAGAAACGGAGAGTTAGCACAGGCAGGTGCCAAGACAAAACAAATTTGGCATCCTAAAGAGAGGCCGGAAGGAGGTGATCGTTCGGCTGATGCATGCATGACTTTCTTTCTTCCATCAGAATTTATAGCTCCCGAAGAACAGGATGTCCGAGACGAGGTGTATTCGGATTTCGATGAAGATGAATTCCAAGAGTTGTTGGCTCACCTCGTCTTAGCTCAACGAGCGGTATTTGATAAGCTAGCTAAGCATCGACACTTGAAGCCATTGTATATGAAGGGGTATGTTAATGGCAAGCCATTGACTAAGATGTTCATTGATGGAGGGGCTACCATAAATATCATGCCATATACCACCTTTAGAAAAATTAGGTTGGCGAGTGAAGACTTATTGAAGACCGACATGGTGTTGAGAGACTTTGCTGGTAATTCCTCTGATACTCAGGGAGCAGTCCATGTTGAGTTGACGATCGGGACTAAAACTTTGATCACTACCTTCTTCGTCATTGATGGCAAGGGGGCATACAGTTTGCTATTGGGAAGAGATTGGATACATGAAAACTATTGTGTACCATCAACTATGCACCAGTTCCTCATCCAGTGGATCGGAGATGACATCGAAATTGTCCATGCTGATGATTCGGTGAGTATTGCTAATGCAGAGCCCATCTACTGGGAGTATGATGGTGTCGAATGCTTCTCTGGAAAAGCTTGGGAAGTGGGTCCTGTAAATGTTTTCGGCGAGGACCGACAGCCGATTCAGACAATCGGTTCTCAGAGCAATTTTTGAATAGATGATCCGACTGATGGTAATGGAGAAAAATTAAGACCAAGTTTTATATCGGCTGACGAGGAATAAAGTGTTGGTAATGAAGCCGAAATAGAACCAATGTGTGCAAGTTTGGGTCTCGAGCATGTTCTGAAGTTGATGGATTTTTAAAGGACTCTGTTTATTTCTCCATTGCCAAGGCTCAAGAAAGATCAGGAGGAATTTGTGCAAGGTGACGTACAACATAAGCTCTTGGTGAAATTGAAGAATATATGAAGGCGTTTCCACAACTTGGTGATTGTTTCAAGTTGTACGTGGCGGCCGATAGCCTTGTAGCAGGATCGGCCCTTATTTTAAGTTTAAGGGAAAAGATAAGTAGCAACTAGCTTTAGCCGAAAATGTTAAACCTAGAGAAGGGTATTCGGCTGTAGAGAAATTTTGTTTATACATGCGTCACTCGTGAGCGAAAGCTTTGGCACTATTTGTTAAAAGCCGAATGCGTGGAAATTGTATCTGGAGCGGACTCAAGGATATATTTATACAGCCGATGGAAAGCATCGCCTTTAGCAGAAAAAATGTTCCAAGAAGTTTAAGTTATAGCCGATATTACTTATATCGCCATTAGTGCAAGAGTGTTCATGACCCGGTAATCCTAGCGTTTTTCAAGTGGTAGGTTTATTGGGGGGAGAGAAAGGTGAAGTGCAGTAAATAAGATGCCGAGTGACATGACACATCGAAAGCGAGATCTAGTCGGCTAAGATGACGTCATGCGTTCGGGAAACGTTTTCTCTGAAGAAATGCTGCAATCGGAAAAATCACTGAGATAGTCGAGGATGCAGATAGACATTATTCAGAGGGGAACAAGTTTCACATGTTACAAGCTTCATTCACAGATTTATCCTAATACAAACTACCCTTGAAATAATTTGTTCACAATAGATTGTGGGTCAGTAATCTCGGCAATAGCAGCGGCATGGTTATCATAGATCTCAAGGTCTTCAAATTCATCCGGATCCCCGCCCGCGAAGCCAACTGGTAGGAAGGAGTAATCTTCTTTGGTCCAAGAACTCATTGCTGATAGCCCGAGGGAAACCCCGGCGTGCACACCTTGGATGACGGCCTGATCTATGCGAACATCCATGGTGTCGCGACGGGCTTCGGCTGAGTCCCCATGAGCATTCACTTTGAGGGCAATTTTGTTCGCTGCTATTTTCAAACGGTCATTCTCTGCGGAAAGGGCTAACAAAAGAAAGGATGCGTCAAGTAAGGCAAACTCAACCAGAAGAAGAAGACCAAGGCTCTGCTAACCTGTGATGATGCTGCAGAGTTGCTTCCGTTGGTCTGCCCACTCAGCTTCCTCGATACTATGCTTCTTGGATGCATTTTCCAGTTCCTTCCAGGCCTTATCCCTTTCCTTGCGGTATCGAAGAGCATCCAGACGGGTCCGCTAAAATGAATCGTCAAATTCAAATCTGATGGCTTAGGGAAAGGATTGAGAAGTTATTGGAGTTACCATTTCTGGAAGAGGAACTCGAGCTTGGCTGAAAGAAGACCCCACCCTGAGAAGGACGACGGATCAGGGATGGATGAGCAAGAAGAGCTATCGCAAGGGGGCAGGGGACTAGTGTTTTACCTATGGCACCAGTGAGTTAATGCTCGACTTTCTCCTGCTTCATCTCCGTCAGGGTGCCTGCTGTGGTCACCCTTGCCTGTCATTGATGGAAACACAAGCAAGAGATTTTCTGAAACGACCCACGATTTCCTCGAAGGGAAATCCGCAGATACATCATAATGTGATAGTCCAAAAAGTCTCAAACCATCACATTATCATTATTCAGTTGTTACCATAGTTCATACAATGCGGAAGTACAGATTACAAGCCATTACATCACATAGAAACACCACCTAGTACAAACTATAACGGTAACGCACACCTAACGATGCTAGAGTCGGCGTAGAGCGTCGACGGGTGAAGGCTCCTCCTTCACGGGCATCATCAAAGTTGATGTAGCAGCGGGCGAAGACTCCGTCTTCGTCTCCTCATCCAAACTTGCGTATAGGAATGAGACTTCCCGATCCATCCAGCTTCCGCTACCGTCGTGGTAGATGTCATCCACCTAGCCATAATTTTCAGTACGGTTTGTACTGGCCACACTTTCCCATCCTATGCTTGCATTTGCTATGTGGTATGTCGAATGCAAGGGTAGAGCAAAAAGGAATCTATTTATGGCTGTAGTTTTCCTATGCAGGTAATCAATATTTTATAAATATAATCATCAAGTTTTAACCCATATACCCGGCCACATGGCCTTCCATTCGGTCATCGACCGAACATCTGACCATACGGCCATCCATCCATCCATCCCATCCACACATCCACACATCTCACCACACTCTCACTCTCTAGGAGACAAGGATGACTCCCACTCGTACCTTGCCTCAACGGCCAGCGCCGGACCTATCAACCCAAGGGGAGAAGAAGAAAGGACACCTCTCACTAAGTCCGGGGGACTCTGAGCACCATAGTGTTGTCCATGACCGTGGACACGGCTATACGTATAGATCGATCGACTCTGCAGAGCGTGTACGCCTGGAACCACAGGTTAGCTATCTTCGACGATCCGGCTCGTCTAAGCTGATTCCAAACTTCCCCCTAATCCGCAACGATGTCATCCTACCACTCAGCCCTGGGGCACCCCGGTGGAAATCCACCGTAACACTGAGACTGTGAGACGTGGATCCTGGCGTACCAAATAAAACACCATGTTGTCTTAGGAGGGTGTGGGTCTTCAGCCCTTACCTCCCTACACTTATCACCTTCCAGCCTAGCAGTAATGGCATCATTTCGCCCAGGGGGTAGGAACGGTTCCCGCCCATACAAGAACAAGTGGTGCGCACGAAGGTACTATGGCCGGTAGCCCTAGCGCAATAAGTCCTAAGGACTGAACATGATATCTCCTCCTCGGGGCTTCCATCGCCCCCATGCTGACACAACACCTCTATCCCGGGGATTCGTCCCACGAAGACACTCCTCCCTAGGACCTCTTCTCAAGATCACAATGTACCCGCCACAGGTACTCCCCAGGGAATGCCCAGGTCACATCCCCTCGGCAAGACTCGTCACCGGACTCGTCGTAGATCCTGTCAAGTCGACTCAACCCTCACCACACGCACCCAAGACACACGCCAAGATCTCCCCAAGTCATCATCCCGTTATCACGGCACCACGTGCCTTAGCCACCCAGAAGCAACATCCACCAAGCATCACATCACAGATATAATGCGTAGTAGAAGCGAGTAGCAAGTATATATAGTAAGCGGTGTCTAGCCTAACAGCGGGTGTGCAGGGGAAAGGGTTGCGTCAAGGCATAGGCTTCATAAGCAATCTATCATGCAACCTATCACAGTTCATTTGCAAATAGTAAAGCGCTAGCAGCTACATTATTGCATGTCTAATAGGATTCTACGAGGTTGGATGGGCTGTGGCACCTGTTACGTTGTTAGTCCAAGATCTCTGATGTCCTTGTAGCCGTTCTCCTCAGGTCCTGGCGTCGTCCTCGGTCTCCTCCAGCAGGCTCTGGACCGATCAAGGCTGCTCCCGACACAACTACCTCGTGAGACCGTCAAGCAAGACAAAAGAGCAATCAGAACACTGACACGACAACTAGACCTGAAAGATGCGAAGGACACTAAATAGAGAAAAGACTCAGCCCTCGCGGAGGACATCTAATCCTCGGGCTCGAAAAGATGCAGGAGCGGATGCTTGCTAAGCACAAGCTCAAGTCACAACCTAGCTCGTACTTCCCAGGCCGACCGAGTCGACCTGTACGGCTCGAGGAAAATGGTTGAGACCGATCCCGACATAAGCAAACATCATGCAAGAACAACACTAGCCCTCACGAAGCGAGTTTGTTTTCCTCGGGCTCGAAAGAGGCAAAGGAAGGAACTCGGCTAAGCACGTTTATGTCTTGTTCTCGGTGTAAATGTTTTTCCTACGGTCGATCGAGTCGACTCGCACGGAACCGAGATCATGACGTAGACCTTAGCTTTGCCAACTAGAACGAGGGTTCGGTCTTTGATCCAATCGTCATGGCTAAGGACGAGATCGAATAGATCGACCATCGAGAAAAGAAAACAGTTTTGATATCTCTCGATCCACACGCCATTGTAATCGACGAGAACCGAGAAGAGGAAACAGAACAGGAAGAGAAAAGAGAAACGAAGGTAGCCTCGCTTCCTTCTATGCACACACCATGACAAAGACGGACATCGAAGGGAGCAACATACCTAGAACACAAACACTTAAACCACTTGTAGGGTACCTCGACCCGTGCGCACTAAATGGCACTAGACGTTCCTAGAATCTGCAGTGGTGCGGTTGTCACCGCGAGGATCTAGGAGCGCTTCAGTCTAGAATAGGTACAAGCATACAAGGGCTCAAGTGCGAAGAAGCAAAAGAAGTAAAACGGGGATCCACATTCCTTTGACCCACACGCCATAGTAGTAGACGTGAATCACAGGAATGGGATCAAGAAGCAAGACTACTACATAAACATGACCAACACGCAAAGGAGACAGACTAAAAGCGAGGAACTTGGTTCCATGGGGACTTCGATCCATGGTCATTGCATTTGACAGGGATCGGAGTGACGGAAAACAAAAGGAGATCGATCCACACCTTACTGGATCGGCGGAGATCGAAACAGAAAGAAGAAAAGAAAAGAGTGCCCACATTCACTCGACCGACACGCCATGGTGAGGGCGGTGGCCGAAGAATTAGAGACACTCATCCTATGCCAACTTGTAGGGCACCACGACCTCTATGCAACTAAACCAGCACAAGGCTATTCCCACGGCTCGTAGCGGTGCGGTTGTCACCGCGAGAGTCGGAGGAATGCTATGGTCAAGGTGGTGCAAGCATACGAGGTGGCTAGGACAGAAGCACGACAAAAATGGGTGAAGCCCATTGGTCATGGCGAGGCAACTCGCGGCCATGAGCTTCACTTAAATGAGTTGGCACTAGTCGTTCCACAGTCGCTGACCTCCCATCCTCCTCCCACTAGACTAGGTCACAGGGGGCTATCGTGTGCGGGTAACATCCGCATCGATATCGGAACCGATATCGAACCCACAGTGGCCATGTCTTAGGGCTAGGGTCAGGAGCTAACGCTCATAGCACTATGAGGCCAACCAAACAAACAACAACGACTACGAGGGATGAGTTACGCTCGACGTTATGACCACGGTGGGACGAACCCATGATCGCAACGTTTGAGCGAGGGACGATCCCTTGACCGGCTCGAAGGCTTGGTCCACAGACAACAACAAAGACCGGCTGGAAGGCACGGTCAACCGCCAATGACATAAACGCAACAACGACTATCACATGACCACAACCATAGAGTAGCACATATCCATAGCATAGGGATAGACCGGCACGAAGGCTCGGTGCATGCATAGATCATATATGAATAGGTATGGATATCAAAGCATGATGAACAACAATATGAAGATGAACAAAAGGAAAGAATTTGTGTCGACGTCAAGGGTGGCGTCGACGGAGGTTCACGGGTTCGACCTTGACGATGGCACGAAGGACGGGTATTCGTCGAGGCGGTGCCGAGGGCAGCAAGCGTACCCTCGGCCGAACGGAAGCGCGCCATCGACCGGACCGCTGCGCGAGGTCGTCTGCTCAGCTGGGCGCGCCTTGGCCGAACTGCTGGGCGCAGTCGACCGAATCAGCAGGGCGCGTTCAACCGGACAGCAGGGCGCCGTCGACCGAACAGCAGCGCTACCTTGGCCGAACTGCTGACGCCCACAGCTGTGATCGAACATGTCGGCGAGGACACTGACACCTAGCTCCGACGAAGGGCACGACCAGGCTTCCTGCAAGAAGTGTACACAACGGCACGAAGGCCGGTTTTAGAGAGGGTTCGACGGTAAGAAGGAAAGCGGGGACTTTGGGCATTGGCGCTCACCGGCGAGGTGGTGCTGCGAGCTCGCTGTAGACAGCTGGGAGCCTGCGTGGCTGCGGCCGGCTGCGGCGCTGGACGTGGCCAGGGAAGAGGCGCCAGGCGACCACGTCGTGCCCAAGACCGACAGCGAGGTGGTCAAGCGGAGCAGAAGCATCGGCATGACCAGGCGCTGGAGCCGCGGGCGGGTTCCACGTCGCACACCACGAGGAGAAGCAGGGACGCTCGACGTCCCGGCACGTCGCAGCTGCAGAGGAAGCTTCCGGGAACGGCACGAAGAGGACCGACGCGGCGTCGAGCCGAGCACGACGAAGCCAGGGGCGTGGGCGTCGTTGCGGTGCTCGGCATCGCGAGGGATGGCCTCGGCGCGGCCGAGGCTGGCCAGCGCCTTCGCCGGCGTGGTGGCGCGACGGTGTGGCGGTCCTCGTGCTCGGCAAGGAACACCAAGGAACGACGAGGGCGTAGACGAGGAGGTCGGCTGGAGCACCGGCTTGGAGGAGCTTCGGAAGCCGGCCGGGGGGTGGCAGGTGGAGGCGACCCGCGGTCGACCGATCGCCGTGGCGTCCGGCTCGGTGTTGGCGACGTCTGGGCGCGGCGTCACGGCCACGGCGTGGCCACAGTCACGGCCAGCGTCGGCCGACAGCGGCGGTTGGTGCGACCGGAAAGTGGTCGTCGCGGCCCAGCCACAACGGTTGTGCGGCGGCACTGCTGGGGAGGAAGAAGGTGGAGGGGGAGCGGCGGCGTCCAGAGGTGGAAGGAGACTGCGGTGCTTCTTATATGGGCGCCGAGCTAGGGTTGGGGTGAAGCGAACGACGGGGAACCTTAGCGTCCGTACCCCGGGACGCGTGGCGCTCATCGTGCGGCACAGACGCCAAGGGGACAGGGGCGCGGGCGCGGGTTGCCAGGCGGCGGCGGCGGCTCCTTGCGCTGAGCGCACTGCGCCTAGGGTTCGGCAGGGGCGTGGGCGGCCTGGGCCGGTTGGGTTGTGCGGCGGGGCCTGCCAGGCTCGTGCGCGCACGGGCCAAGGGCAAGGTGGGCCGCGGCAAGGGAGGGGGCGAGGGAGCCGGTTGGGTTGGGCCTTGCGGCTCCTGTGCAGGTCGAGGGAGTGGAGGGAGAACCAGGTCTGGTCGGCTGCTAGTGGAGAAGGGGAGAGGATGCAGCTGGGCTAGGCCCGCGAATGGAGAGTGGAGGAGATGATTTAGGCCCAAGGAAGGAAGGGGTTTGGCCATTTGATTTAAGGGAATTTTTGAAAGGTTCCAATGGAATTCGAAGGTGAATTCGGCTAGAATTCAAAAAGGGATTTTGACAAATTCAAAAGGAGTTCATAGAGATATTTGCAACGGATTCTGAATGGATTTCACATGAATGGATTTTCAAAGGAGGTTTAAGACGAATCCCGGAGGGAGTTTGGGAAGATTTGAAATTGGAAAAGTTGGGGGGAAAGGGAAAGGAGTTTCCCCGAGTCATGAATTAATATGACCCGAAGATCTTTCGAGGTGGAATACAAGAGAGATGAGGAAAAGTCCCAAAAAGGAGGAGAGGAGATCACTATGGATTTGTGCACTCCGACTCTGACTCGACTCGAACCCAAACACCGACTCGACAACTCGAGCACACTCCTACAAGCAAAACTATATGTATGCCACGTTTCGTGAGCAAGCAATGATACCTTGACTAACGTTTGACCTAGTGGCTACATGTTCCACACATTGCAGGAAAAAGTTTTAAAAAGCTCGTATTTTTCAGGTGTTGGAAAACCAGGGATGTTACATTTTCTCTCTGGCTTGAGCTAGAAGCCGAGAAATGGAAATTTTTGCGAATCAAACTATTTGACTGGAGATAAGAATGACAGCTTGTGTAGGGTCATATTTATAGAACCATGGCTTGCACAATGGACGACAAAGCATCTAAGTAAGGTTTTCACGGTTTATGGGCCGTTATTGGGCCAGGCCGGATTTTGACGATTGGAAGAGGTCATGACTCCAGAATCAGAAAGCCGATAGGATTCGGCTAAGAGTTGTTCAGTTTTAACTAGTAGTTTGGGAACTCATGTTGCCGATTGACACTAAGAGCATAAAGCTGAAAAACGGAAAATCCTTTAAGAGATACTACCTTGGTGTCGATCGGAAAGCTAAGAGAAAGCTGGAACTTTGGATCTAAAATGACCGATTTCAACAATTGTCCGTAAGGCAAGGGTGTCTGATGCGATTATCAGCAATAGCCGATGTAGTGAACATCGCCGCTATAATGAAGATAAAATTAATGGCTGGTGCACGAAGCGAAACACGCATTAATCTTGAAAGATCAGTCATAGGTTGGTTTCGAAGGAGCGGACAAAAGAACTTCTTATTTACAAAAGGCAGGATGCAAAATTACAGTAAGGAGGATTAGTTCGTCCACTCCATCCTATGCCTAATCGGGAGAAAATGATTAAAAGTGTCGGCCAGATCTGTTCCAGTTTCCTTCATGTCATCCACAAAATGTTCTACTCTATCTTCCAATTCTAGCTCGCAGACATCAAATTTGCGATAATCGGCACCAGAGTGAATCTTCACGGCGTTGAGAGCGAGTGCCGCGCCGTACCCCATACCGGCCCTGGAAATGACGGGGAGAATTCGTTTAACCTCATTCACCCGTTTCAGGGGCGTCGTACCCGCTACATCAGCCGTGATGGCGAGCTTCGTGATGGCGGCTTCAAGGGCGTGGAGTTTGGCTGCCAAAGCTGAAAGGAGGAAGAGTGAATAAAGGCAGAAAAGGAGAATAAAGAAGGAAATGATGAAAAATACTTACTGATGGCTCGTTCTCGAGCGACGTCGCGCTCCTGAGAGATTCGGATGATTTCCCGATACTTCCCCTCTAGGTCGAGTTGATGATCTACGATCTTTTGATTTAAATCCTCGGAGAGGTCGTCGCCGATCCTCCTAAATAGGAGCAGCAACATGAGAACGGCTGCTTCATTTTCGGGACGAAAGGCGATAAAGACAAACCTCCCCCTAGAGGTGCTGGAAGCTCCGAACTCAGAGCTTTGGCGGCTCGCCTCAGAAGACATCTTCTGGTTGATTAGGAGATAACGGAAGAAAGGAGGGTTTTCTAGTTTTGAGAATGGAGCAGAGGGGTTCGGGAAGCACAAGCCGAAACAGAGTGAAAGGAGACTTTAAAGAATCCCAAAGGTGCATCGGGAGACGAATCGGCAAGTGTCGCAATTATGACGTGTGAAGGTGGATGCTTCCGGAGACTCCACGTCAATATGCAAAGAAGAGGAATTTTGAAATAAATATTTATCCCAAAATTAAGGGGCATGTGTTAACACTAGATTTTCGCACGCACGAGAGGATGACAAGAGGGCCCAGCCGGCAGTAAGAGGAGCATTCGGTAAACGACCGGGCGGTCGGCTAGCTTTCGGGATTTCAGCAAATGCCTGTATAATTGGCTGTTTTGCGAAACGGTGACTCCATTCGGGAAGTGAAAATGGCTTTCACGAGAAAGTACGTGACAATGGAGGACGCTGAGAAGAATAGGAATAGTATTTGTATCTTTCCAAAATTCGTTGTATAAGTCGTAATCGTTTAGGACTCATGTTTCGTCCAGGGTATAAATATAAACCCTCGACCATTGTAGAACTGTTCACAACCACATCAATACAAACCGGCCCCATGCCACCTTCGAGTCCTTAAGTCGTGTCGTCGAGTTCTTCGAGAGGAACCATCGATCCGTCGACCTCCGTAAGTCCCGACAACCTTGCTATCATGTCTAGTATCATGCGGTGGATTTAGATATGATGCAAGTAGTCTCGTATGTTAAGCTTAGTATCGTGCGGCGGATTTAGGCTTATGACGGGAAGTTTTTGCTTGTGCCTTGTATCGTGCGGCGGATTAAGTCATGAGTAAAAATAGTTATCGGCTCTATTAGATTTGGCAGATCTGATAGATTCATTAAGTTATCATGTGTTATATGTTTTATTTGTTTAATTCCTGTAACACTCTTTTGCCCAATCTAGATTGATCTTTGTTCGGCCTTGTTCCACAAGTTTGCTTGTGCTTTTGCTAATCATAAGATCATGACGGCCGGATCAACTTTCAATCTAGATTGTTACATGTTGTGGGTTCATGCATATTAATCATAGTTAGGCTTTGATAGAGCTGGGTATCGTGCGGTAGATGCAGGTTTTAGATTGGTTTAATCATGCTTGCTTGTTTGTTCTTTCTTCATGGACCCCAATTCGTCTGGTTTGCCGATTTTGGTTATGCTTACACGAGTAATGAGCTTTTATAGATCTATTCAAATATATGCATGCTTTTAGCTTGTTATAATTAGATTGTATCATGCAGTGGATTAATCTAATTATAAGAAGTGGCGTAGACTTATAGCAAGTGGTATCATGCGGTGGATTAGCTTCGCTTGAGTTTATGCCTGACGGGTTTATGAAGACTAAACGTGCGGCAGATTAGTTGGATTAGCCTATGCATGTGTTGTTTGAATAGATCTATTTTGGCAAGTTACCTGTTTATAACATCTTTAATTCGTTCAAAGTATGTCTCTTTTTACATACGCATTCGACAGTTAAATATGCTTCACATACTCTTTTTTCATACTTGCCGAATGATTTTACAAACATGCTTTGACAGACAGCTTCTATAGCTGTGTGCCATCCTGATTGGCTTTCAAAGCCGTACATATGGAACTATCTGGTCTCACCCGGTATGTTCCAGAGGTATTCTCACATTTTTATCCCTTGTTGGTTTTTAGGTCAAACCGACTGGCACGTCTCCGGAATCAACATACTCCGGGCACAAGATTGAAGCTAGCTTTTCGGCTTGCTGTGTGCTTGGCGCGAGGTGTCACATTTTGCGTCAACACATGGGAAGATCGTAGCCGCTCCCCACCATCCAGTGACTCAGGTCATGACTAAGCGCCCTGGAGAGCTTTTGCATATGGACCTTGTTGGTTCGGCTCGGGTGAGCTCGGTTGGGGGGAAGTGGTATGTGCTTGTTGTTGTTGACGACTTTTCGAGGTATTCGTGGGTTTTCTTTTTAGCTGAGAAAACTAAGACCTTCTCCTTTGCTCGCAATCTGATTTTGCGTCTTCAGAACGAGTTCCCTTTGAACTCGATGCGATCTATTAGGAGTGATAATGGTTCCAAATTCAAGAATTCGGATTTTGAGAAGTTTTGTAACTCTTTGGGTTTGGAGCATCAGTTTTCTTCTCCCTACACACCGCCCCAAAATGTTTTGTAGAAAGGAAGAACCAGACCCTTGTAGAGATGGCCAGGATGATGCTCGATGAGCATAGGACTCCTAGGCGATATTGGGCCAAAGCTATGAGTACTGCATGCTATATTTCCAATCGCATTTTTCTCCGAGCTTTCTTGAAAAAGACTTCATATGAGTTGCGTTTTGGAAAACTCCCCAAGGTGAGTTATTTTAGAGTTTTTGGTTGCCACTGTTTTATACTCAAGAAAGGCAACCTGGACAAGTTTGAGTCTCGTTCTTCCGATGGTGTATTTTTGGGTTATGGCACTCACACTCGTGCATATCGTGTACTTAACCTTGATACTAACCGAGTCATGGAGACATCAGATGTCACCTTCGACGAGACCATGGTTTGTCCTTCTTCTCGTTTTGAGCGTGCAGGTGATCATGAGGTTGGTGAACCTCTTTTTGATGATGAGGAAGAGGGTGCTGAAGGGATGGATGACCCAGCACCACCTCCACCTGCTGAGCCGCAAAGAGCGGCCTTGACTACGACTCACGGCCCCGATCCCTCTTCTTTGACTTGGGGGCCGTGGAATCCGCCACCTCGAGCGGTACCTTTCGTACCCGAGGAGGCACCAGCTGCTGTTGAGGGGGAGGCTACATCAGCTCGGGAGGCGCCTCGACACATCCAGCGCCAACACCCGCCTCAGCAGATGATCGGCAGCATCGGCGAACGTGTCACTCGGTCAAGGTCACAACAAATCTCTCACTTTGCTCATTCTGCATTTGTTGCTGATTTTGAACCCTGAGATGTTGGACACGCTTTGATGGATCCAGATTGGGTCAATGCCATGCATGAGGAGTTAGAAAATTTTGAAAGAAATCGGGTTTGGGTTCTAGTTTCTCCTCCCTCTAAGTGTCACCCAATTGGGACAAAATGAGTTTTAAAAAACAAACAAGGAGAGGATGGCCATGTTGTGAGAAACAAGGCCAGACTTGTAGCCCAAGGGTATAGTCAGAAGGAGGGGATAGACTATGAGGAGACTTTTGCTCCTGTAGCTCGTTTGGAGGCTATTAGGATACTCTTGGCTTTTGCTGCATCCAAAGGGTTTAAACTTTTTCAAATGGATGTCAAGAGTGCCTTCTTAAACGGCTACATAGAAGAGGAAGTGTATGTGAGACAACCCCCCGGTTTCGAAAATCCCAAGTTTCCAAACCATGTCTTTAAAGTCCACAAAGCTTTGTATGGTTTGAAACAAGCCCCTAGAGCCTGGTATGATAGGTTGAAAACCTTTTTGCTTGCTACGGGTTTTAAAATGGGATGTGTGGATAAAACACTTTTTCTCCTCAATCAAGGCAATGACACTCTCTTGGTCCAGATTTACGTGGATGATATCATTTTCGGTGGTTCTTCTCACGCTTTGGTTGCCAAGTTTGCAGATACTATGAGCAGGGAGTTTGAGATGAGCATGATGGGCGAGTTGACGTTTTCCTCGGGTTGCAAATCAAGCAATCCCGGGAGGGGACATTCGTGCACCAGGGTAAGTATACCAAGGACATATTGAAGATGTTCGATATGAGTGAGGCCAAGCCTCTTCCAACACCAATGTCGACCACGACGGCCCTGGATGCAGACAAGGATGGAGAAGCTGTGGACCAAAAGGAGTACCGGAGTTTGATCGGGTCGCTGCTGTACCTGACGGCGACACGCCCGGACATTCAGTTCGCGGTGTGTCTTTGCGCGCGATTTCAGTCGTCGCCACGCACCTCTCACCGTCAGGCGGTCAAGTGCATTATGAGGTACTTATGCTTCACTCCTGAATTTGGGATCTGGTATTCTGCTTCCTCCACCCTCTCCCTTTGCGGTTATTCCGATGCCGATTTTGCTGGTTCTCGCATTGATCGCAAGTCCACTTCTGGGACTTGCCAGTTTATTGGTTCTTCTCTTGTTTCATGGTCTTCTCGCAAGCAGTCTAGTGTCGCCCAGTCTACCACGGAGGCTGAGTATGTTGCTGCGGCTAGCTGCTATTCCCAGTTACTCTGGATGATGGCCACTTTGCGTGATTTTGGTCTGAGCTTTTCTCGTGTTCCTTTGCTTTGTGATAGCATGAGTGCGATTAGCGTTTCTAAGAACCCCGTGCTGCACTCGAAGACCAAACACATTGATGTGCGCTTTCATTTTCTGCGAGACCACTATGAGAAGGGTGATATCGACCTTCGCCATGTCGATACTCATGATCAGTTGGCTGATATTTTCACCAAGCGTTTGGACCAATCAACTTTTGCTAGGTTGAGAGGTGAGCTTGGTGTGTGTTTCCCCTTTTAGATGGGGGAAACATTTTGACTTTTGCACTATAAACTGACTTTGTGTTTTTCAGTTGGTTTTATCATGCATCTTTGCATTTCATCTTTGCATATTTTCATTTAGAGCTTCATTAATATACTCCTTAGAATGTGGCTATGCTCTGTTTAGTGTATGCTTCGATGCTATTTACTGATGCTTATAGCTTATGCTCTTTCTGATCACTGATGCACGTTGTGAGCTAAGCTGTTTTATGAATGGTGAATTCTGCTTAATGAACATAAAACCTGAAAAATGTTCACCATTGAGATATGCAACTGGCATGTGTAGAATGTGTTGAAATCACTTGTGCTTTTCATATATGCTAGGTTGCTATGTCTCTAGTTCTATGTCATTCACTTGCTTGGTATGTTCATATGCTGTTTTTAATTTTGAACCAAGTTAAGTGAATTGGAAAGAACGAGATGGGATTGCCTGTCAGCACATTACAGTTTCGAGACTATTTCTCATTGCACCTTGAGTTAAACTTGAGCTGTGTAGTGTATGACCGAAACTGTTGCCTTAAGCTTCTAATTGCTTCTGCATAGGCTGTGCACAGTTGAAAAGTTAGGCAATGACAAGCTTTCAACCTCTCGCACTCCCATGCTAAATTTTAAACTTGTGTAATTTAACTGCTGCAACTCCGATAAAATCTGAATGCACAAGTCTATGTTTCATTCTATAGCATGATGATTGCACTTTGCTACGGGTAGCTCACCTTGTATACATGTTTAGCACTAGTTTGACTTCCTGTCTATACATGTTTAGTGCTATTTTGATGGTGAATACCTTTTTGGCTAAAAATTGCTCACTTTGCTCATTTGTTCATATTTAGTATTTGGTGATCAGTTTGAGCCTTTGCTAGCATCGTGTGCATATTGTTGAGTCATCGGATCGACATTTTGTCAAACATCTTCATTTTCTAAAGTCTATATTTCTGAAGCTGCTAACTTGCATTTTTGACTCATATGCATTTTTGGAGGGAGAGTTCTTCTGTCAAGGGGCAGAAATTTTGGTTCGTAGTGCATTTTCAACTAAGGGGGAGATTCTCCAAATCATAAGATCAACTAAGGGGGAGATTCCCTAGTTGTGTGCAATATTGGAGGGGGAGCTTGAGTTAGAGTTTGCTCAGATTTTGAGGTTATTTGAATCTCCCAATTGGTTCGGAGCTTTTTCTGCTAGTTGTGTTGAGCATCTGTGCCTCTGTCTTGAGGGACTAGCATTTTTGGCTTTGTTGTCCAATTGGTTCGAAGCAGTTTTGGTAGCTAGATGTGTTGAGCCTTTGCCTCTTTCTTGAGGAACTAGCAACCTTGTCTTTATGCTGTTTCAGTTGGTATCGAGTTTTCTCGCTAGCGGTGTTGAGCCTATTCTACCTCTTCTTGAGGGCTAGCTTTGCTTTGCTTGGTTGCGTCGAGCCGTTGCCCATGTCTTTGGGAACCAAGTTGTGTTGCTCTTTCCATTTGACCTTCTTCGGCTTTGATATGCTTTTGGGTCATTTGGTCGAGTTCTCTCTCTTTCTTTCTTCCTTCTTCTATTTCATTATGATTTGTGTTGGTAGTTGACAATGCACTCATTAAGGGGGAGATTGCGGATACATGGGTGTATGCCGAGTCTCTGAGTGATGAGTAATTGTCAACTAGGATAATGTGCATGTTCATTGACTTGTGTTGTGCAGGTGTCGAGCACGGATACAGTGATCAAAGGCGAGGTGAAGGTCAAGTAGAGACGTGCCGTGCCGATGGACCGAGAGTGGCGAAGGGCAGACGTGAGGCTTGGACAGTGGGACTGGTGGCATGAGGATCAGCTGTGGTGGCTGACAGCCTGGGACATCGACGAGCGAATACTTGCGGGTGCACGGGCGGTGCATCCCTTCTACGGCTCGGTTTGGTGGTTGAGCCACAGAAAAACCACCGAGTGGACGGTTTCCAGGTTTGGGCCACAAAAACCCAGGCGCTGATGGTTTCCGAGTTTGGCCACAAAACTCGGGCTGAGGACGGTTTCCAGGTTTGGGCCTCAAAACCTGGGTGCTGCGGGTTTGCTGAGTTTGGGCCTCAAAACTCAGGCCATGGATGGCTGGTTTCCCGGTTTGGGCCTCAAAACCGGGGTTGGCTGTGAAGGCTGGTTTCCCAGTTTGGGCCACAAAACCGGGGGTGCGACGTCCGGGAAAAGGACAAGCAGAGCGGTGGTGGCACGTGGCGGCGATCGGTGAGGTTGCGTTGAGGCAACGCTACCAGTTGTGCGGGCGTGGCCGTCGGATCACCACCTACCATGAGTTGGTCCAGAATAACCCTAGGGTTTAGCTGGTTCGCTCTATAATTAGTGAGGGGTAGAGTAGGAATTAGAATTAGGATAAGTAGAGGGAGACACCCTCCTCCCATTTCATCTCAGTCATTTGCTATTTTGCCTTCTAGGTTTTCCTGCTCTCCCACATCCCTGCTGTAGCTACTGAGATCCGCAGAGATGGTGAACAATACCTCTGTGTATTTGCTTTTTGAGGAAACGAGACCGTAATCTCGTTGTCTCCTCGTGGGGACGAATTTCGGCTGGCAATTCGTGGTGGTGATTCGCGTTTTGTTCGTGTTCTTCGCGGGTTCCTTTTCTTCACGTTTTTCCCGTTGATCGATCTCTCTACTTGGTGTGTCTTTTGCAAATCCGTTTGAACCAAGATGTTCTAGATTGTGAGGCACCTCTTTCCACTGAAGGAATTCACCTCTAACCTCACAACCTAGTATATCGGTCGATTTTCGTTTCGGGTCAAGTTTTTCTCCCTTCACCTGAATTTCTTCGATTCATTGATTTGGAGATAGGTTCGAGCCATGATCCCATAGGAGTAGCTCACTATCCTCCTTGTGACTCCTCTCACCAAGTTTGATCCCTAGAGGATCCATTTTGGGTGAGATCAATTCAAATCGGTGGACGAACGATAGTTTCTCGGGGTGACCGGACGCTGAGTCGGGGTGACCGAACGCACGCTCTTGAGTCCGGTCGTTGAATGTTTCTCCTGTGCTTTTCTGCTCCTTGACCGGACGCTCGACCTTGCACTAACCGGACTCGACGCTCCCACTATTCCCTGGATTGTCTAAACTGACCGGACACATGAGCTTTGACCGGATGCTCTGTTCACCAGAGTCCGGTCCAACTCAGAGAGCTCCCATATCTGTTTTGTGTTGACTGGACGCGTCCGGTGGAGCTTGACCGGACGCAGGCAGAGTCCAGTCAGTGTTGTTTTGTGCGTGTTCATTCACGATTCGTTCGTCCATTGTCGGCTTTGATCTCTGGCTTTTCTGTTGGGTTTCCAGAGTTGTGGAGTGTCTCGCTGTGCTTCTCGGAATCATCCACCCTACATCTAGAGTCGTGGACACTCACAAGCTCTAGGTTTTCTCTTGGGGTTGATTCTTGGGACAGTGGCTACAATTTTCCAGAAGGAAAATTTGAAGCTCCCATTCACCCCCCTCTGGTCGCTTTCTGGTAGCACTTTTGGTCCTTCAATGGCATCCTTGATGAACCTCCCAAGGCTCCACCTCATAAGCAAGTGTGGGTTCCCAAACCTAACTATCATAGGAACACACTTGACACCGTTCCTGACGTCTCTAGTAATCCCCTTCCGAGAGGTAAGCAGCCAGCCAGAGTGAACAATCCTCGCAACCCTAGGAACCAACAACCCAAGAGAGTGGTGAGGTTCGAGTGCGAGTACTGTCACCGTGAGGGTCACCTAGCTGAGTTTTGCTTTCGGAGGAAGAGAGACACTAGGAAGGAGTTGGAGTTGAACAACCAGGCCAGGCACCACCCTCTTCATGGTGTGCAAGGTCGGGGAGTTCAGAGGCAGGGCGCTAGACCTAGAGGTGCACCCCCTCAGGTTGCTAGGCCTCATGCAGCTAGACCACAGGGTGGTGGTCGTGCCCGTCGCGGTTCCGGTCATCCTCAATACGATCGTGAGCCCAGTGTAAGAGGCTTTGCTGCTCAGTCCCATAGCGGACCACCTTTTCAGTATGGTGGTGATCGCTTTGCTCAAATGGGACAAGTAGGTCAGTTTGGAGGTTTTCCGTTCCATAGCGGACCACCCTTTCAGGTTGGTGGTGATCGCTACCCATCCATGGGACGAGGACAGTTTGGTGTTTCTACTAACACTTTTTCTGGGCCTATGACACAGCACTGGTATCCTTCTCAGTATACTAACCCCAGTGTTGTGCCATATGCTCACTTCCTGCCTTTCTATTGATGCAGGAACTTCGGTTGGAGAACATGTGGCTCATGGATTCCGGGTGTTCGCGCCACATGACCGAAAAGAAGGAATGGTTCTCTAGCCTTAGTCCCGTGATGCACAAGGAGTACATCACTTTCGGGGACAATAGTAGAGGTAAGGTTGTTTCTCATGGAGCTATTCGGCTCAATGAGAATTTTGTCCTTAAGGATGTTGCTTTGGTTTCTAACTTGCATTACAATTTGCTTTCTGTTTCGCAACTTCTTGAGGATGATTGTGAAGTGCGTTTTAAGAAGGGTTTGAGTCGTGTTTTAGACCCTCGGGGAGATCTTGTTTGTCGGATCGTCCCTTTCGGACGTGTTTTCAGAGCTAATTTTTCTCGTTCTTTCAGCTCTGCTAGATGTTTGATGGCTGGTCCTTCTTCTGATTTGTGGAAGTGGCATAGGAGGCTTGGTCACTTGAGTTTTGACTTGCTTGCAAGACTTAGCTCACTTGGCCTAATCCAAGGATTGCCCAAGCTTAAGTTTTAGAAGGACCTTGTTTGCCATCCCTGTCGTCACGAGAAGATGGTTGTTGCTTCTCACCCACCTATTAACCAGGTGATGACAAAGCGACCCGGCGAGCTTTTACACATGGACATAGTTGGTCCAGCTCGGGTTCGATCAGCGGGTGGGAAGTGGTACGTTCTAGTGATCGTGGACGATTTTTCGAGGTTCTCTTGGGTGTTCTTTACGGAGGGTAAGGATGAAGCTTTTCCTTTTGCTCGTGATTTGATTTTGAGGTTGAAAACTGAGTTTCCCCCTGATACTATTAGAGCTATTCGTAGCGATAATGGTACTGAGTTTGATAACTCACAGTTTGCCTCTTCTTGTTCTTCTAATGGAATCGAGCATCAGTTTTCTTCTCCTTATGTCCCCCAGCAGAACGGTGTTGTTGAGCACAAGAACCGGACCCTTGTTGAAATGGCCAGGATGATGCTCGATGAGCATAGGACTCCTATGCGTTTTTGGGCTGAGGCGATCAACACTGCTTGCCATGTTTCAAATCGCATCTTTCTTCGAGCTCTCATGAAGAAGACTTCTTATGAGTTGCGTTTTGGACGAGTTCCCAAGGTGTCTCATTTTCGGGTGTTTGGGTGCAAGTGCTTTATCCTGAAGCAAGGCAATTTGGACAAATTTGAATTTCGCTCTGCTGATGGGGTCTTTCTTGGTTATGCTTCTTATTCACGTGCTTATCGAGTTCTTAACCTTGAGACTAACCGGATAGTGGAGACCTGCGAGGTCACATTCAACGAGACTATGCCTTGTGTTTCTTCTGCTTTTGATGTTGCAGGAGAACAGGAGCTGGGTGAGACCATCTTTGTGGAGGAGGAGCAGTAGAATGCCGATTGGGGTGATCCCGAGCCAACTCCACTGGCTGCCCCCGTCGACTCTGCGACGACTACTTCAGCTCGAGGACCTGATCCCACGATGTCTTCTTCTTGGGGTCCTCTAGAGCCACCTCTCCAGCGAGCACCCGCTGCACCTGAGGGAGCGACAGCATCTGGCGAGGGGGAGGTGACTTCGGCGAGGCAAGCGCCCCAGAGTGTTCAGCAAGTTCACCACCCGCGGCAGATGATCGGCGACATCGACCAACGAGTTACACGGTCGCGAGCGTATGAAATCTCTCACTTTGCTCACTCTACATTCGTTGCTTCTTTTGAGCCCAAAGATGTTGGACACTCACTTTCTGATCCTAACTGGGTCAATGCCATGCATGAGGAGCTAGAAAATTTTGAGCGAAACCAAGTTTGGACCCTAGTTCCACCTCCACCATAATGCCACCCTATAGGTACCAAATGGGTTTTCAAAAACAAAGAGGGTGAGGATGGGATGGTAGTGAGGAACAAGGCTAGGCTAGTAGCCCAGGGTTTCTGCCAGAAAGAGGGGATAGACTATGAGGAAACCTTTGCCCCTGTAGCCCATTTAGAAGCCATTAGAATCCTTCTAGCCTTTGCTGCTTCGAAGGGTTTTAAGCTTTACCAGATGGATGTCAAGAGTGCCTTCTTAAATGGGTATATAGAGGAAGAAGTTTATGTTAGGCAACCCCCGGGTTTCGAGGATCCCAAGTTTCCAAATCATGTTTATAAACTTTCAAAAGCTTTGTATGGTTTGAAACAAGCCCCAAGAGCATGGTATGATCGTTTGAAAACCTTTTTACTCTCCAAGGCTTTTAAAATGGGACGGGTTGATAGAACTTTGTTTCTCCTCAAGCAAGGCAACGATACCCTGTTAGTCCAGATTTACGTGGATGACATCATCTTTGGTGGCTCCTCTCATGCGCTTGTTGCCAAGTTTGCAGATACTATGAGCAGGGAGTTTGAGATGAGTATGATGGGTGAGTTGACTTTCTTCCTCGGGTTGCAAATTAACCAAACCCGAGATGGGACGTTCGTGCATCAAGGAAAATACACGAAGGACATCCTGAAGAAATTCGACATGGGCGAGGCCAAGCCTCTTACGACGCCCATGCCGACGACTGCTACGATGGATGCGGACCAGGACGGAGAGCCGGTTGACTAGAAGGAGTACAAGAGCATGATCGTCTCGCTCCTATACCTGATGGTGACGAGGCCGGATATACAGTTTTCTATGTGTCTGTGCGCTCATTTTCAGGCATCCCCTCGGACTTCCCACAAGCAAGCGGTCAAGCGCATCATGAGGTACCTCCGATACACTCCTGAGTTCGGACTTTGGTACTCTTCTTCTTCGACCCTCTCGCTTTGTGGTTATTCCGATGCGGATTTTGCCGGCTGTCGGCTTGAGCGCAAGTCTACTTCTAGGACTTGTCAGTTTCTTAGCTCTTCTTTGGTTTCGTGGTCTTCTCGCAAACAGTCAAACGTAGCCCAGTCTACTACTAAAGCCGAGTATGTTGCCGCTGCTTCTTGTGCTTCGCAGCTTTTATGGATGGTTGCTACATTGCGTGATTTTGGTCTAGATTTCAGTTGGGTCCCTTTGCTTTGCGACAGCACTTCAGCCATTAGTGTAGCAAAGAACCCTGTTCTTCACTCCAAGACCAAACACATGGATGTTCGCTTTCATTTTCTTCGTGATCACTACGAGAAAGGCGACATTGATCTTAGCCATGTAGACACCCATAACCAGGTTGCAGATATTTTCACCAAGCCTTTGGATCTCTCAACTTTTGCTAGGTTGAGAGGTGAGCTTGGTGTGTGTTTCCCCTTTTAGATGGGGGAAGCATTTTATTTGTTGTACAATAGACTGACTTTCTGATCCTGTTTGTTTTTGGGTCTTGAGTCTTTCTAGTTTTGTTTTGGCTCCGATTCTGACTTCATCATATATGCATCTTGCATTTTCAAGCTTCATGTCTATATTCTTGAGAATGAACTTATGCTCTGATTAGTGTATGCTTCAATGATATATGATGATGCTTGTAGCTTAGGCTCATTTTGATCACTGATACATGTTGTCAGCTAAGCTATATTTTTCAGAATGATGAACATGCTGAATGAAACTTGAAATTTGATACATGTTCACCATTGAGATTGGCAACTAGCATGTGTAGGATGTGTTGAGGTCACTTGAGCTATTTCATATATGCTAGGTTGCTATGTCTCTAGTTCTGAGTCATTCACTTGCTTGGATTGTTCATATTCTGTTTAAAATGAACCAAGTGTTAGTGAATTGACAAGATCGAGATGGGATTGCTTTGTGAACACATCACGGTATCGAGACTGTTTCTCATAGCACTTTGAGTTAAACTTGAGCCATGTAGTGTAAGACCGAAACCGATGCTTTAAGCTTCCAATTGCATATGCATAGGCTTAGCACGGTTGAAAAGTTAGGCAATGACAGGCTTTCAACCTCTCGCAATCACATGCTGAATTTAAACTTGTGTTAATAACCGCTGCAAATTCTCCGATAAAATTTAAAAACACAAGTCAATGTTTCATTCTATAGCATGATGATTGAACTTTGCTAGGGGTAGTTCACCTTGTATACATGTTTAGCACTTGTTTGACTTCCTGTCTATACATGTCTAGTGCTATTTTGATAGTGAAACTACTTTCTGAACGGCTTAAAACTGCTCATTTAGCTTATGCATTCATATCTTGTAATTGGTGATCAGTTTGAGCCTTTTGCTAGCACTTTAGCATGTTGCTTTGTAGTCAGATCAGCACTCTTTAGAGCATTCTTTCACTCTTTCGAGTATATACCTGAAGCTGCTAACTTGCATTTTTCACTCATATGCATTTGCTTGATTCCGATAGGCATGACCTAGCTCCGTTTTACTTACTTGAGTCCTTTTTCTCCTCTCTTTTAATTGCAAATTGCCCACAAGGGGGAGAATGTTTCCAATGATGAGTTTTTTAGACTTTCTGTGGTGACAATTTGCATTTTATGCTTCACTTGCTGAGGGGGAGTTCCTTGAGTAAGGGGGAGTTTTTCTGTCTGCTTGGAGTCGACTTTTATTTGTTATCGATCTTTTAGCTAGTTGCGTCGAGCCTCTGTGCCTCTGTCTTGAGGGACTAGCTGCCTTCACCATGTTTTGATGGTTCTTGATTGGTATCGGGCTTACTACAGGTTGTGTTGAGCCTCTGTGCCTCTATCTTGAGGGACTAGCAGTAGCTGCTTCTTATGCAGTCTTCATTTGGTGTCGAGCTTTCAGCTAGTGGTGTTGATCCCTTTCCGCTTCTTCTTGAGGACTAGCTTGTTTCTGACTTGGTTGCGTCGAGCCGTTGCCCATGTATTTGGGAACCAAGTCTTGTGCTCTGTTTTTGATCGAGTTTTGCTCTCTGATGAGTTGTTGCTCCGATCTTATGCTTGGTTGTGTCGAACCGTTGCCCATGTCTTTGGGGACCAAGCTTCGCTTATCTCGATTTGTTCTTCTTCGGCCTTTTCTTTGGCTTTTGAACATCTCGAGTGAGTTTTCTCCTTCTACCTGATTCTGCTTCCTTTTATTGTGGTTACGGTTACTATGAGTTGACGATGCACTCATCAAGGGGGAGATTGCGAACACAAGGTTGATATGTGCCCTTGTGGTTCCCTTCCTGAGTGATGAGTCGATCAACGGGCAACATGTCTCTTGGCTGTGTTGATGTGCAGGTGCGGAGCTCGGACAGTGGTCGAAGGTGAGGTGAAGGTCAAGTAGGGATGTGCCGTGCCGACGGACCGGGAGCGGTGAAGGGCGGACGTGGAGCTTGGCCCGACGGATCGGGAGACCTGAGGATCAGCTGTGGTAGCTGGCACGTGGCGTCGACAAGCGAGAGCACATGGGGATGTGTGGTGCATCGTCCGAGTCGGGAGGAAGGTGATGGCATCATGACACTTGGCGGGAAGCCGAGAAGGATGGCGAATGCACTGTGCCCGGTGCGGAGGCTGGACATGGTCCGGCATCGATGCTGGAACTCGGGGTGTGCGAACCACATCCCGTCTTCGGCGCGGGTTCGGTAGCTGAGCCTCGAAAAGCTACCATCGCCGGTTTCCGAGTATGGGCCTCAAAACTCGGCGTGGACGGTTTCCAGGTTTGGGCCTCAAAACCTGGGTGCACAGGTTTCTGAGTTTGGGCCACAAAACTCAGCCTGAGGACAGGTTTCCCGGTTTCAGCCTCAAAACCGGGGGAAGGCCTAGGTTTCCTGGTTTTGGCCTCAAAATCGGGGGAGGTCCGCAAAAAGGACGGTCGACGCGTGGCGGCGTGGAGAGGCTGGCGCGGAGGCGAGGCTATCCATGAGGAAGGCGTGGCGGTCGACTAGGCGGCACGTGGCGGTATCCTGAGGTTTGCGTCGAGGCAAAGCTAAGGGTGAGGAAGGCGCGTGGCCGTTACATCAACTATCAGCAGAGTTGGACTGGGATACCCCTAGGGTTGGTTGCTTCGCTCTTGTATCTAGGGGTAGAAAGGGGATTATTGTATTAGGCTATAAATAAGAGAGGCACCCCTCCTCTCTCCTGATCCTTGCAGTCATTTGCTCCTGAGCACTCTCTCTCTAGCCCCCGCTTAGGTTCTAATCATACCTCGCTGTAAGCGATCCGCAGAGACGGGAATCATACCTCTGTGTATTTGGATCTTTTAAGGAAACGAGACCGTAATCTCGTTGTCTCCTCGTGTGGATGAATTTCGGCTGAAATCGAATCGATTCGCGTTTGTGTTCGTGTTCTTCACGTTTTGCTTTTTCATCTCCTGGAGATTTGTCTCGTTCTCCCTCTCCGTGAGATGATTCTCGATTCCACTTGAATCAATTCCTTCTTGGTCGTGAGGCCCTTCTTTCTATCAAAGGAATTCTTTCCTAACCTCATGAATCCATAGATCGGGTTGATTTCGTGTTCGTTCTTCGTTCTTTCCCCCTTTCCGGTGATCCTTGGATTTCTCTTAATAGACTTGGTTTGGTGCGATGATTTCTTAGGATTAGCACCCCAATACGTAGAGGAACACCTGGGAGGAGTTTGATCGAAGTCCCTTTTGGTTTGGTGAAGTTTCGATCGAATTGGCTTTTTGTCCAGAGCATTTTTGTGCTCTCTGTTCATCCGCGGACAGTCCGCGCCCCCAGCGGCGGACAGTCCGGGGATCGGGACTTGGTAGAGTCAGATCTGCGCAGCGCGATACTGTTCTCGGTCTTGTGACCGGCGGACAGTCCGCCAGTGACCCGCGGACAGTCCGGGTTCACATCGGACGCTGCACAGGGTCAGCCTCGGGCGCTTGGGTGTCACTGTTCACGTGAACCGCAGACAGTCCGGCGTGCAAACCGCGGACAGTCCGGGAGCCGTCCAGAACTGTCTCAGAATAGTTCAATTTCTGGTCTTCTACCGGCAGACAGTCCGGACACATAGTGTCGGACAGTCCGACGTTCAGCGGACAGTCCGGGACCCTGACCCCGGACAGTCCGCGATCCTGCAGAGTGTGCAGTTTTGCTCTGAGGCTTTGGCAGTTGGTTTTGGGGTTTCTCCGAGAGTTCCGCTGTACCACTAGGACATCTCCTAGGGTATCCACCTACTCGTAGGTCGTGAACTCTTCAGTCGTTTCGAGACTTTGCTTTTGGGGTGATTTTCTGGGACAAGGGCCACTCTATTCACAAGTTGAATTTGAGGCTCCCATTCACCCCCCACTGGTCGCGAATCCGGTCCTTCAAAGGATGACTTTCCTCACCCTCCTCAAGGTAGAAACCTAGCTGCTAATTGTTTTGACATTTCTAATTGAAGCATGTAACAATGACAGGTACTTGGTGCTGTAGGGATGTTCTAATTGGTGGATGACGACTACCCAAACCGTCCCGGGTACCTTGCTCCTTACAAGGGAACGAAGTACCACATTCAAGACTTTCAAAACGCCGGAGAACCTCAAGGTGTACATGAGATATTCAATTGTGCACACTCATCTCTTAGAAACGTCATTGAGAGGGCCTTTGGCGTTTTGAAGATGATGTGGCGCTTACTGTTGAAAATCCCTTGCTACCCTCCTCAAACTCAAACGCACATTACTACTGCTGCTGTTGTGTTGCATAACTTCATAAGGTTAAGTGGGGAATTAGATGACGACTTTCAGATTTTGGATCGTCATTCCAAGTTTGTGCCTCCTGAAGCCTCGTTTCATCAGCCAGAAACTATTCCTGCACCTGATAGTGCAGACCGTGCACAAATGAATGCCTTTCGTGACAGCATTGCAGAATCGTTGTTTAATAGGTACTGATACATGTGTATGGTTGAGTATTTGTGAGTTGTTATATTGCGGCATGTATGTAACATCCCTGGTTTTCCAACAACCAAAAATACGAGCTTTTTAAAACTTTTCCTGCAATGTGTGAAGCATGTATCCGCTAGGTCAAACATTAGTCAACGTAGCATGTTTGCTCGTGAAACGTTGCATACATATAGTTTTACTTGTAGACGTGTGCCTGTGTTCTGAGTCGGTGTCAGGGTTTGAGTCGTGTTAGTGTCGGAGTGCACAAGTCTATGGCAATCTCCTCTCACCCTCTTTGAGACCCTTCTTGATCTCTCCCTTGTTCCTGACTCCAAGTCATAATGATTCATCACTCGAGAGAAAACCCTTTTCCCCTTTTTCCCTCTCTTCCAATTTTGGATCTTCTTGCAAATTCCCTACGGGAATTCATCTTAAATATCCTGCGGGGTCATCCCAAGTCATCTCTAACGAATTCCTATGGATCTGTTCCAAACCCCGCTTCGAAAGTTGAATCAAACCCCTCTCCAAACTTCATTTGGATCCCTCTCCTATTCATTAGCAAAATTGGGGAAAACGCTCTTTCTTCTCTTGGGCCGAAACCTCCAGCCGACCCACTTTTCCTCCTCTCCTTCCTTCCCCCTCCCCTCTTGTCGCTTGGGCCAAAGCCCGTCTCCACGCTCTAGCCCAGTAGCGCCCCAGGCCTGCCCGCTCCCCCCTCTCCTTCCTTTGCGCACGGCCCACGAGCACGCCTTGGCCCAGCAGCCTAGCATCGCGCCCCTCCTTGGCCTGCCCACGCGCACGTGCGAGCCCAAGCCGTCCGCCGCTCCTCTGCGAACCCTAGGGCCAGTGCGCCCCAGCCCTCCCCGCCACCGCCGCCGCCTGGAAACCCGCGCCCACGCCCTCGGCGTCCGCACCGCATGATGAGCGCCACGCGTCCAGGAGTACGGACACCGAGGCATCTCGCCGTCCACGCCATTCCTGCCCTAACCGGCCGCCCTATAAGAGCCCCAAGCCACCGCGGACTGCCTCTCTCCTCCCACTCTCCCCATGCCGAGCCGCCACCAACTTCTCCCTCCCTCCCTGCTCGCACCTGCAGCCGACCCTATCGCGAAGGCCGCGTGCCCTAGCGCCCCGACCGGTCAGCACCTCTCCGACGCCGAGTCCTCGCCGAGCTGCCGTGCGCGCGCTCGCCCAAGCCAGCAGCACCGACCGATGAAGCGCCTCGCCACCTCCGGCCGCGACCCCGACGCGCAGCTGCTCCGCCACCATTATCCGCGCCACGGCCATAGCTGCACTGACTGGCCGCCAGGACCCCAGCCGCAGTCCGCCAGCCGGTGGCCACACGTCATCGACCAACTTCGGCTCCTTCACAGGGCCGCCTAGCGCCTGGCCGGTCCACCGCATCGTCTCGCCGCGACGTCGCCCATGCCATGCTCGGTCGGCCGACCGCGAGCTCACGCAGGCCAACGACCAGGCCACGCCGTCGAGTGCCGCCTGGTGCTCCCCAGCCGACCGAGGAGGACCTTGGCCTCGTCCTCGTTAAGCACGCATCGACATCGACGAGCGGAGCCTCGGCGTCACCCCGGCCCCGCGTCAAGCTTCTGTGGCCGCCGTCGACCTCGCCTCCCACTCCGCCGGAGCACGGTCAGGGTGCATCTGCCTCCATCGCCGAGGCCAGCAGCTGGCCAGCAGTGGGTCGGTGGCTGGCTAGGGGCGACTACCAGCTGACTGGAGTCCACCCCAGTTGACCATGTCGTGCCTACCACCCCAACAACTCCTTCTTTGCTCCGCCGGTGAGCCCTCACTGCCCAAGCTCCCTCCTTTCCCCCATCTCGTTGTCACCATGTCTGAAACCGGCCTTCATGCCGTTGTCCTCACTGTTGCAGGGAAGTCGGCCTGGCCGCGAGCCTTCGCCGAAGTTGTGGCATTTCGCGAACACTTCGTCGCGTCCGGCCAGCGATAGCCCGCTCCCGGCCACCTGCAGCTGCGTTCGGCCAGCAACGAGCCGCAGTCGACCGAGGTTGGTTATGGCAGGCCGACACCCTTCTCGGCTGACCACGACGTGCCCCGGTGCCTTCGGCAACCCTTCGCTGAACCCTCGCCTTCCTCGCTATCGTCAAGGTTGAATCTTTGGAACCCTCGTTGATGTCGTCCCCGACGTCGACACAATCTCTTTTACCTTCTCATTGTGTTCATCATGTCTTAACATTCATACATGCTCATATATGATCTATATATGCCTGCGCCGAGCCTTCGTGCCGGTCTATCCCTATGCTATGGATATGTGCTACTCCTATGTCGTGACGTTGTGCCGGTCTATTCTTGTGCTATGGACATGTGCTACTCCCAGGTTGTGGTCGTGTGCTAGTTGTCATCGTGGCAGTGTAGTCGGTGGTTGATCATGCCTTCCAGCCGGTCCAGTGGTGGTCGACCGTGCCTCCCAGCCGGTCTCGTGCTTTGTTTGTCTATGGACTATGCCGTCGAGCCGGTCGAGGGTTCATCCCTCGCTCGGACGTTGCGATCGTGGGTTCGTCCCACCGTGGTTGTAACGTTGAGCGTAACTCATTCCTCATTGTCATTGTTGTGTGTTTGGATTGGCCCCGTAGTGCCACGAGCATTGGCTCCTATCCCTAGCCCTAGGGTGAGGCCACTGTGGGCACGATATTGGAAACAATATCGATGCGGATGTTACCCGCACATTATAGCCCCCTAGTGACCTAGCCTAGCGGGCAAAGGATTTGGAGACGACGATCATGGGACAACGAGTGCCAACTCGTTTGGGTGAAGCTCATGGCCGCGAGTTGCCTCGCCATGACCATCGGCCTCCACATATTTGACTCTTTTCTGACCTAGTCACCTCGTATGCTTGCACCGTTTCGATCGCGGCATCCCTCCGACTCTCACGGTGACAACCACACCGCTACGAGTCGAAGGAATAGCCTTGTACCGGTTTAGTTGTACGGAGGTCGTGGTGCCCTACAGGTTGGCTTAGGTCGAGCATCTCTCATTCTTCGGCTACTGCCTTTGCCATGGCGTGTTGGTCGATTGAATGCGGAGATCGCTCTTTGTTCTTATCTTTTCTTTTCTTCTTTTGTTTCGATCTCCGCCGATCCAGTAAGGTGTGGATCGATCTCCTTTTGTTTCCCGTCACTCCGATCCCTGTCAAATGCAGTGACCGTGGATCGCAGTCCCCGTGCAACCAAGTTCCTCGCTTTTAGTCTGTCTCCTTTGCGTGTTGGTCATGTTTATGTAGTAGTCTTGATCAAAGGAATGTGGATCCCCGTTTTTTCTTTCTCTTTTGCCTCTTCGTACATGAGACCTCGTATGCTTGTATCTATTATAGACTGTAGCGCTTCTAGATCCTCGCGGTGACAACCGCACGGCTGCGGATTCTAGGAACGTCTAGTGCCATTTAGTGCACACGAGCGAGGTACCCTACGCGTGGTTTAAGTGCTTGTGTTCTCAGTATGTCGCTCCCTTCGATGCCCGTCTTTGCCATGGCGCGTGCATAGAAGGAAGTGAGAATACCCTTGCTTCTCTTTTTCCTTCTTGTTTTGTTCCCTCTTCTTGGTTCTCGTCGAATACAATGGCATATGGATCGAGCAAGAGATCGGGATTGTTTTCCTTTTTCCCTTGTGGGCTCGATCTATTCGATCTCGTCCTTAGCCGTGATGATTGGATCAAAGATCGGACCCTTGTTCTAGTTGGCAAAGCTAAGGTCCATGTCATGATCTCAGTTCCATGCGAGTCGACTCGATCGACCGTAGGAAAACATTTACACTGAGAACATGACGTAGACGTGCTTAGCCGAGTTTATCCTTTGCCTCTTTGGGCCAGAGGAAAACGAACTCGCTTCGTGAGGGCTAATCTTGTTTTGCGTGATGACTGCTTTAGTCAGGATCAAGTCCCATCCATTTTACTTGAGCCATACAGGTCGACTCGGTCGGCCCGGGAAGTATGAGCTAGGTTGTGACTCGAGCTTGTGCTTAGAAAGCATCCGCTCTTGCATCTTTTCGAGCCCGAGGATCGGATGTCCTCCGCGAGGGCTGAGTCCTTTCTCCATTAGTGTCCTTAGCATCTTTCGAGTCTAGTTGTCGTGTCTGTGTTCTGATTGCTCCTTTGTCTTGTGTGTAGGTCTCGCGAGGTAGTTGCGTCAGGAGCAATGGTGGTCAGACCTGAACCCGCTGGAGGAGACCAAGGACAACACCGGGACCCGAGGAGAACGGCTACGAGGACATCAGAGATCTTGAACTAACAACATAACAGGTGCCATAGCCCATCCAACCTCGTAGAATCCTATTAGACATGTAATAATGTAGCTGCTAGCGATTTACTTTCTGCAAATGAACTGTGATAGGTTGCATGTTAGATTACTTGTGAAGCCTATACTGTCGGTGTTTGTTAACCGGCAACTCGTCTTGAGTAATCTTAGACGATTTGTTCGGTGGGGATCGGCGTTCGTAGGACTCGGCGAGTACACAGGGACAGCGATTTATACTGGTTCAGGCCGCTGAATAGCGTAATACCTTACGTCCAGTGCGGCGTGTGCCTTGTGTATGATTATGATTCAATGTTCGATGATCTAAGCCCGCGCCTACTTCCCCTTATATATCCGGGTGAAATTGCACAGACCGAGTCCTAGTCGGTTACAACAGAGGAGTCCTATATTCTAATTACAAGACTTCCTTTAAGAACTCGACTAAGTTACAGTGAGAGTCCTAATCCAAGTACGCTTCGTATCAAGTCTTCGGATCTCTCGTGACGTCCAGGATTAGTCGGAGTGATCATCTTCTGATGATATCTCTGACATCCTGGTCCGTCAAGCCCCCGAGCTCTTCGTCATTTTCTCATAACATTATCTTCTGGCTTCTTTCTGAGAATCTCCGAGTAATGTCTTGAGAAATCTTGAAGTGCTCCATAGGTAAAGAACTTCCATGGTGTGCATTTTTTCCCGAAAAATGCACCCATAGGGTGTAGCCCCCGAGCCTCTTGTTATTTATAATAACTTTGAGGATCTATTTGAGCCTTTTCCGAGTAATTCTTGGGTAAGAAAAAACATTTCCTTTATGATATGTACCCTGTAGCCCCCGAGCCTAAGTTCCGAGTACTCAGTAGTTGGTTCTTTGGGTCTTCCAAATACATAACCGGGTAATCCATAAAGGTCTTGAAGAACCAAAACATGTCACTAATGTGTTGCGTATTCCATCTGAGTAATAAATATTCAGCTTCAGGTGGGTAATGTTTTCAACAAACATCCCTTATCACCCCCCACTGAATAGAAATTACTGTGGAAACAACAATAATTGACCAATGACTGTTCCAGCTGTACGTATTAAAGATTTTTGTCGCGTTCTGCAACTGCAAAGTTTGTCGTCTTCCTCTTGAAGTGCGCATGGGAATCAAGTCCATCATCGATGCCAGTTTTCACATGTGCAACAGTGCATAGTTTGAATTATTTGACCCTTCAGTCGCTTTTATCCATAGACAAAGTCCATAGACCAAGAGGAATCTGCCTATAAATACCCTGCCTGGGAAGTGAAGAACTCATATCCTTTTGAGTGTATGACTTCCTCTAGTGCCAGGAATATTATAGAATCCATAGTAGAGATGACCGAGCCCCCGGGTGTCTTCCTTCTGTAAGGTAGATGAAGTGTCCAGAAGAACTCTTGTGAAGGAACCACCCGCCAGGGTGGTTTCCAAGTGGTCGCGAGCAGAGGGATACAGAGGCGCGCCTAGAAGAACTCTTGTGACTACCACTCGTAGATAACCTCGGAGTCACAGGTTGTCAAAAGGTGGCGAGGGTGATTGTCTTCCCCCCGAGTTCCTTGAGTACTGGGATGCTGCCTGAGATCCACCTTGGGATGCACTGAAAAGATAGTGTCTACCCAAGGTTCTGTGTCTGCTTTACTGCGTCTCACTGAACCCGGTCCTTGGTGCATTAGGCATCAAGACTCTGTACCTTGATTACACTAGAGTAGCGTTTTACATCCTGATTGTACTTGTGCCGGTAATTGCTATATCTCAAGATGTTGCCATGTATCTCTGTTGTAATTCCGAGTAATAATAAATAAAATCCGGGTACTTGGAATACTTTCTGAGTCCTTTTTCTTGATATCCGAGTATTAAATGTATCTTGTGAAAGAAGGAACTTGTTTGTTTAGTTGTAGCTGACGCCGTTTGTAGCGCTCTCTCTCCCGTTAGGGTTTCGAACAGTCTCTTAACACTGTTTGCGAGAGATGAACGGTTACCGAAATAGATCTATAATAAGTCGCCGTCGGGCTGTATGTCCCTCATGCTTTCATCAAGCCATTGCCTTCAGAGTTAAAAATTCCCTAGCGAACCATTAGTTGATGCGTAGAAAGTCTCTCGTCATCAACATGGGTCCCAAGAGACAAGCCGTTGGTGATAAGAAGAAGGTTAGGATCACCACCACCGGAAAGCCGAAGCACCCCAATCCCCCAACTGACATATTGGCGTGGAAAAAACCAGACACCACCTTGTCAGAGCTGGCGTTCTTGGCGCAACAAGGGTTACTTCGAGGACAACCACTTGATGGATGGGGAGTGCCTACCGATCACCGCGCTCCTGCCCCCAACACTACTGAAATAGTGATGTTCAAGTCCTTTGTAGAGCAGGGATTGGGGCTTCCTGCTTCTAACTTTCTTCGTGGATTGCTGCACTATTATGGTTTGACTCTCAACCATATCACTCCCAATGCCTGCTTCCACATTGCATTTTTTACCCATCTGTGTGAAGCTTTTTTGGGTATTTGCCCGTCTTTTACTCTCTTCCGCTATTTCTTCTGGGTGAAGTGTCAACCCAGTGATGCTAGTGTAGAGGTAGTCGGCGGTGCTAGCATCTAGTTAAGGCTAGAGGTAGCTAGTCAGTACATAGCTGTAGAGTTGTCGGATTCTGTCAAAGACTGGGCTTCCGGCTGGTTTTATATGGCAAACCCTCCGCCGGTGCTTCGTCGTCACGACGGGTGGCCTCCGCAAAAGTGCCGTGAGTGGAGAGACAAGATTAGTGCTGAAGGATTAGAGGCTATCCGACCTCTTATTGATTCCATACAGGCATTAAAGCTCGACAGCCTGACCGGATACTCTGTCGTCCAAGATTTTGTTGCACGACGCATCCATCCTCTTCAACAGCGAGCCAATTTTGGCTTCGAGTACCTGGGTAAGAATGACCCGGGACGTCATGCCGTCGAACAGTTGTTAGACTACGAAGTCTTATGGAGGGTGCACCGGCTTCTCAAGAGTCGTGAACACCTTGCTCTAGTGGTGACAACATTCTCCGCCATTAATCCTCCGCCTCAGGTAAGTAATTGATTTACCATGTCCTCGAGGTTCTGAATAAATATCCTTCTGACCTTACTGAATGTTCTTCTCTTCTAGGGCCAGGGGAGAGATGACAATGATTGTCCTCCCCTGCCTCTAGCGGCTGAAGAAGGTGGAGGCATAGTTTTGGGAGGTCCTATTCGAAGTGAGGATCTTCCCAACAAACCAAGCTCTCTTGAAGATCTTGACTGGCTTGACACAGATTCAACTGACTCTGATGTCATGCTTATAGACCCAGAAGCTGAAAGTAGCCGGAAGAGGTCGCCGCCTTCACAACAAGAAGCCGGAGGACCCGTCCTCAAGAAGGCTCGCACTAGTAATCGCCGTGCTTGTCGAAAAATTCTTTTATCACAAGAGTTATATGAAAAGCACTATAATCTGGGTGCTCCTGGTAAGGGAAAACCTGAGTACTTTGTAGTCCTTTTGGATTTTGATAAACTCTTGTCTTATAAATGTCTTTGTCCCAGATGCTGAAACGATCCATGGGGCTTCAAGTGGTGCAATCCCTGAGGAAACTCCGGTTCCGGATCCACTACTGAAGCAGCCTCTCTTGAAGTTGCTGGGGACATTGAATCTCGTGAAGTAAGTTAGAAGACTTTACTGTCAAAGTACTTGCATATTTCTGGAACTAACATGACTATTTGTCTGTTGTAGGAAAACGAAGCTGGCTGCAGCGGCCTTGAGTACCGTCCCTGATCCCCACGCGGTAGAGGAGTCGGAGGCGCCAGACAAAGATGAATCTAGCGTTCTGCCGACCTTTAGCTAGGTAGACCCGCTGCCCGGCTCCTCTCCGTCCAAGTCACAGGCCGATGCGGCACCTGATGCAGATGTTCTCCCATAGCCTCAGGTTGGTGTGCCCTTCTCCATCTTTCGTTCTCTTGCTCAGTTGGAGTTTGACCGGGTATTCAATGACTGGTTTTTCCGCACATGACAGCCAGATGAACCATCTCTGGAGATGGTTGTTGACTCTTGCTAATGTCGTCACTAGGAGTAGACTATGGAATCTATCCCCGGCAACGGCGCTAGAAATGTTTGTTGGTACTTCTTAATGTAAGAAGTATAACTAACTATTCGTATGACTATTGGTAGGTTCCGCAAGCGCACAGAATAAGTCTATTGTAGCACTTCACCCGGGAGTAACCGAGTATCGTATTTATTTGCACAGGGAAGCTACTATGGCAGAACTAACACTAGGACCGCTATGAACAACTAGTGATTCTAGCAGGGTCGATCGAAATGTGTGAATGGGGGGTTGGTTTCTACTACTACTAAAAGGAAAAGAAAGACTAACTATTACTAACCTAAATCGGCGGGGTCTGGCCGATGAACAGATTAGTGTTTTCCTACACACTTACGATCACAACTAACTTAGCAATAAAGGTTTTATCTAGTTCTACGAACCGTACACACCCTCTGGACTATTTACCTCAGACGTGCACAACGAGGTTTATGATTTAAGAACTAACCCAACTACGTGGTGGAATTCATGGCACCTAGGGCTGTCACCACCTGTTTGCTACCACAGCTATCCGGGGGGCTAGCCACAAACTAAGGTATAACTAGTCTAAGCACCACGCTTACACTAATATATACTACTCTAATCTTGCGTCCAAAACTAGAGCACTGATTACTCAGCGAAGAACCCAAACTAGATATAAACAAAATACTAAGTTATCTATGATCGAAAGAACTCAACAAGAACAATAAGTAAAGTACTTAAAGTAAATGCTGAAAGTAGAAGAACACTAAGATAAATGAAGGAAGACTTGGAATTATACCAGAGACTTGGAAGATCCTCTATTACAACTCCAGCTCTTCTCTTGTACACTCTCGCTCTCACTCTAAGTCTCTCAACTAGAGTTTTCCATCACCAGAGCTTCGCTTACAAGAGAGTGGGACTAATGAGGTGAGGTCTGAGTACAAATGAGCTCGGGGGGTCCTATTTATAGCCTAAGGGACCTAGGGGGGTACTTATGGACCTAGGGTTAGGTCAGGGGGGTAAGTGTGGTGGCGGGCGCCAGCTAGGGGTGGCGGGCGCCACTCCCCTGGCCCTTGGATCCACTGCCTCTTCACCAATGGCATCCAGGAGGTCCTCCAAGTCAGTTTGGGGTCGGTTAGGGTTGTTCAATAACCGTCACCTGGGCAATTAGGCTATGATCCATGTGACATTGCTTCTTAGCCCTTGGATGAACCGACTTAGGTGAGCAACGGCTGCCAATGAGTGTGGGGTGCTTCCCCTGGATCAGTGATGGCGGCCACGTCGCTGGGTCCCTCTAGGTCGAGCGCCGGCCTGTCGTCGTCGCCCTCGTCCTCGGTATCGCACACGACTCCCTCGAGTTGGAAGCACTCCGTGGTGGGATCCCAGAGGTCGGGGTCGTGGTAGTCGTATTCGTCGGAGTCGGAGCCGTTGACGGCATGCCGCCTTGGCCGATGCTAGGACCGCAGCTCGCGGTACCATTCTCCGACGGTGGCTCGCCGGGGTGGCTTGATGGCTCGCGAGAAGTCGCGGTCGACGCACGCGCGGTGGATGATCTCCAGGTTGGCCATGGCCTGCAGCAGCACGCCCGGAGGCTGCTCCTAGTCCGCCACCGTCCGGTCCTGATGGCGCTCGTCGAGGTGGTGGGCGTATACAGCCGCGGAGTTGTTGAGGCCGAACGGGAACCGCTGGCGTCGAGCGCGGCGCAACCCGTGCGGGAGGAGGCTGGGTGGCGTCGACGGCGCACGGCTCGGAGGCCTCTGGCCTGGTTCCTGGTCCGTACGCATGATGAACGCGAAGTCGCTAGGCGGGCGCGGGCGCGCCCTGGAAGTCTCCGGGCGTGCGCTGTGCAGGCTCCTCCTTGGGAACTCCGTGGCTGCCACGGGGAAGTGGGTGCACGCCGCTGGCACGGCCTGTGCCCGGCGACGACGGTAACGACGGCGCCGCTCACGGGGTGGCGACGCGTGGTGGTGTGGGCGACGTGCCTTGCTCCTCGCACGGGGTGGCGTGACACGCCCTCCACCCGGGCCCTCCATGGAGAGCAAGGTCGGCTCGTTGCCGTTGCCGGTGGCCAGGAACTCGAGGCTCCCGAACCAGATGACGGCACCGGCAGAGAACGAAGGAGTCGAAGCAGCCATCCAGGAAATAGCGAGAAACCGACTCGACACGCGAAGTCCCCTACCTGGCGTGCCAACTGTCGGTGTTTCGAACCCGGGGGTATGACACCAACGAGTAATGTGATCGCGTGCTCTCTTCCTGGATGGCGATGCAAGATGACACAAGGATTTATCCTGGTTCGGGCAAAGAAGGCCCTACGTCCAGCGGGGGAGGAGGTTCTTGTATTACTTGCACCTAAGTGCTTGTACAGGGGCGAATACAAGCTCAATGAGCGTGGACCGGAGTCCGGACTCGTGTGTGTGTGGACTTGTGTCTTAACGTGTCCGTTCCTGACCCAAGGAATGAGGGCCTTGGTGTCCCCTTTTATAGAGCAAGGGGAGGCCAGGGTTACACAAGGGTATTACAGGTGTCGGGGTGTATTGTGTCCCTTACGAAGAAGGGTAGGAACCCTGTCTTGTCGAAGACATTGTAGCCGACGTGGGCGTTGCTGTTGAAGCGTCCTTGAAGCGTGGCCTCCATCCTGGGCGCGGACGTGGAGGCGCGGCGAGGTGGAAGCCGTGCAGCGCCCATCCCGGAACGTACAGGACGCGGCGGGGTCCCTCCGGGTCTTGGGGTACCTGTCCTCCAATAGCATGAAAGTAGTTAGGGCTCGAGGGGCGCGGAGCCGGCCTCGAGGCGGCGCCTACGGGGGGCTCGAGTCCCCGCAGGTATGGGCAAGTCCCGTGAAAATCGATTGAGCGGCAGGCATCTGGGCCTCGAGGCGTGGCTTGGACGTGCCACAGTGTAGGGCGTGGGTTAACAGTGCTTCACTGGTGCCTTTTCGCCCATACTTGTGGTGAAAACGAGACTTGACTCTGCCCCGAACCACTGTGGCACACGTTGTGTTACAGAGGACGTGACTGGAGTAGGTGGATGAATTAAGTGCGCAGTATGGGGCTGGCATCCGATGTCTGCACCGCTCGAGGGAGGCAAAACGTGTCTCGAGGGATAGGCCGCTGTGCCAGAGAGGCTCGAGGTCCCCGCGTGGGGTCTCGAGGTGTGGTGTTCGGCTGTGGGGGGCTCGAAGGGTAGTGGAGCGCTTGCCCGAGGCCTGGGGGGCTCGGGCGAGACGGAAAGCGAGCGTGCGCCCGAGGCCTAGCATGGAGGGCTCGGGCGAGACAGAAAACGAACGCGCGCCCGAGGCCTGGCTTGGAGGGCTCGGCTCGGTGGGCCAGCGTCGTAGGCCTCGGGGGGTCGGCTTTTTAGGGGGTTAGACTAGTTAGGTCTGTTATCAACCGGTGCTCTAGGTTTCCCCTATTTGTTTGCGTTGATTGGGGGTACCCCTTTTGCGGACCCCCGACATTAGCCCCCGAGCCCTTGCTCGAGTGCTTGCACTCGAGCAGGGGCTCCCGACTGGGATCTCGTGGGTTAGCTAACTTGTAACACCTCTGGTGTTAAGCTAGCATGACATCATTTCTCATCATACATAATCATCTCATGATCATGAAGCATTCATATGTTATTCTTTTTCTCACATAAAATGTCATTTCATGTGTTTGCTTGCTTATAAGTTTGCTTTGATAAAGTGTTTCTTGTCTTGCTTGGGAATGGTTAAGTCTTTCTAACCATCTAACCTTGTTGAGAAGTCAAAATGAAGGCATGGTTATGCTGGACATTTTGCCTAATCAAGTAGTTAAACCCTAGTCAACCCTATAGAGCCTCTAAAGTCCTTTTGTTTGACTAACAAAGACCTCCTTGATAGAAGCTTTGCATGGCTGTGGGCCCTTAAGCAAAAGTGTGTAGAATTTAGTATAGAACAAAAGTTGTTTAAGGACCAACTCATGAAAATGGGTTTAGCATGGTGTTTTAGGGTCCACAAGAAAGAATGGGAAGGGTTTTAGACTTGGAATTTTTCCTAAGTCCTAACTCTGAAAACCAGTTCGGTCAGGCCATGTTTGGCATCGATCTGAGCCCAACCCAAGCCGAACCAGTGGTCAATCCTATAACCAAAGTTGCAGTCGGTGTATAGCTCTAACCAATGGTTCAGTTGGTTTAGCGTTTGATGGAGTGGTTAGTGAGTTAATCGCGTTTGAAGTTGGGCCGTCAGTCGGCCCAGGGCTTAACTGAATCGCCCGATTCAGTTCAAACCCCGGCCAGCGCGTCGTGGCCGACCGCGCGCAGGGGAAGAACGCCGCGTGGCGTTCGATTCCCGGCCAAAGCCAGCCAGCGAGCGCGGCGTGGCGAGCCTTAAGCGCCCGCGCACGCTCTCCCCCGCCAGAGCGCGCTCTCCCTCTCTCTCTGCCTCGCTCCAAGCTCTCGCCGGCGACCGCGCGGGCGAAAAGGGGAAGTCCGCCGTCCGCCGTCGTTTCGCCGTGCATTCGCCAAGCAAACCGCACCGCTAGCCTCGCCTTGGTCTCCCGCATCGTTTGCGCTAGTCAGTGCTCTTCGGCAAGCCCTAGGTGAGCCTCGGGACGAGCTTCCGCCATGGCCGCCATGACCGCCGAGTTCGGTCCGCCGTGGTCGGCTCCCTTCCCGTGGGTTTCAAGATGTTTTAGCTAGCGTTCGTGAGTCAGTGAGCGTCCAGGAAGAAGGTAGTGAAGTCGGTTTAGCCGATTAGGGTTTGGTTGCCTCGGTCCGCCATCGCCGTCGTCCGCCATGGTTGCCGGAGACTGGCATGGCGTGGTCCCGAGCTTTCGGAGTGAAATCCGTAGCGTCCGAGCCTTGCGCTAGATCCGTGGGAGTTCGGAGAGTAGGAATCGCAGTTTGGTTAGCCTCGGCATGGCCGGAGTTGCCCGGCGTGGAGAGTCCGCGCCGCCGTGGCCGCCATTTGCGACGGCGAGCTCCATCCACCGCAATGCTGGGCCGGTGAGCGGTACCAGTGAGTGCGGAAGGATGAGAGGAGTCGAGTGGTGGTGATGGGTTCGCCGGAAAGTTCGCCGTCGGCAAGCTTCGCCGCGGTCAACTTCTCCTCTGTTTCTCTGTGTGTGACAGGTGGGGTCGTGTTGACCACGGGCCCCGGCTGTCAGCCGCTTGGGTGCAGTTGTGTCGGGTGCATGTAGCAGTTAGGGTTTAGTGTTTTTGAATATATGTTTTCCAGAAATGTTGTTAATGCTTGTTTAAATCATAACTTGTGTTCTGTTAATCCAATAAATGTGAAACCAATTTTGTTAAGTTTGTCTTGATGAGATCTGTACATGAAAAATATGATATGCTCTATTATGATAGTTTTTATATGCAGTAATAATTAATTTGTGTTTAGGCTGATATCTTGTTTAATGCATAATAAATCATGTTTTGCTCAGAAAAATATGGGGTTTGTTTTGGTGAGCTCTGTAAGTGATGTAGAGTCACAGAAAAATTGTAACTACTGTTTGGTTGTGAAATAATTTGAAGTTAACCTTTAAATTGATTAAATGTTGTTTTCTTGTATAATTGGTAGTAATTAAAATATATGGAATTTGAGTCTCATAATTTTTATAGACTGCTCTTATGCTGGAAAGCTCTAAACAAAAATATGAAATCTGTTGTTTGACACTTTTTAAGACAGGGTGTAGTTCAAAGTACCTTTTCACCCTGATATTTGTCTTTTTCATACAGAATTATATATACATGCAATTGTCCTGAAATTTGTACAGTATGCTTTACTTTCTGTTAGGAACCTACAGTAATTTTTGTAGATTTTTCTGAAGCTGTTAGCTGTAAGGTGCAGTTATAAGCTTGTTTTAGTGGAATAATTAGTTTACATAAATTAAGCTTTTGTGTCTTTTTATGGAGGGAACCAGCAGGGGTAAAATAGTCTTTTCAGTGTATGCATGTTGACTGTGCTTTGCATGAGTGGTGTAGCTTCTCTCTAAATAGAGTGTTGTACTCTACCAGAGAGGAAATATGCGCCTATTCGGTCAATTCAATTGCAATGCATTTTTCTATGCCCATGTATCATCCATTCATTCGCGCATATGCATCATAACAGGTTCGGTAGAAGAGACAGTGATAGCCGAGGAAAACGAGGAGCAGCCTCAGGAGCAGGAACCAGGAGCTGTCGGGGAAGAGTTTGAAGAAGAACTTCCGGAGTGCCCGAATCACCAACCGAGCACCTTCGAGAAAGGCAAGCCCCGGAGCATTTCTAACTACCTACAGTTTATGATTAACTTAATCTGCTTATGTTTGTTGCATTAAGTATAGGAGTTGTTTGATACCGTTGATGCATCACTATTCATACCTTGTTACCTTGAAATATCATCCTTGATACCTATATAGAATCAGGTCCGAGTTATGCTTAGAATTGCTTAGACCGGTAGAAGTCGGGCAACCTTCATGTTACCCGCGAGCAATAGGTGGTTACTTGACCGATTAACCAGATATTTCCATTAAGTGGGATAACTGAGTGTTGTGGAAAATGGAGATCGGCAGATTCCTGTAGTGTATGCTACAGTATTTCTAGCCGTGTTTTATGGGAATCAGTATCTTGTGAGATAGACTTCTTGTCATGTTGAACGCATGTCCCACATTTAGCTGGAAGGATAACTCGTTCCGACCGCGAAGCCGCTCATTGTTCCAGGCCGGCTCTCAGGTCCTACGCATCAGCCGAAGCCACGGTGGAGAGTTAGTGGGACGCGGGGGCGCGAATAGTAAGACCCGGGTGATGGTGGTTAAGTCCAACTCCTTGGCAGTCGGGCTTGCCTCCGGGTGTGATGGTGGCGGTTGAAACCGCGACTCCTGGAACAATGTTGTGGTCATCTGTAGCTCACCGACGGGTGGGTGTGGTTTGTGTGGGAAATAAATCACCAGCTGGTTAGGAATCGATTATAATCGCCATCGCTCCTGGATAGTGAGCACTTGACTCGAACGCTGATCGACCTCGATACTGAAAAATGTGGAACACGAGACAGCTATCATTATACTTTTGGAAATGGTCACTCGGTCTGTTTGTTACAATTTCGGTGATCGTTGGATCACTACCATGTTTGTTATAGTGCAGTTTTGCTAATCTAGTACATAGGATAATTACTATTTAAATTGACAGCTAAAGGCAGGAGAACTACTTAATTAACAAATGGCTTTTATGCAAAAATATGGTCTATTGCCAGCCTCCACTATATACTAGCCTTGCATACTCCTTGGTGTCATTTTATTTCTGGTTTAAGGCGGGTAAGTCTAGCTGAGTACCTTCTCGTACTCAGGGTTCTACCCTTTGTTGTTGCAGATGGCCAGGTCTTCCATGGTTATTGCATCAATTGTCTCTTTCCAGCCTCGGGTGAATTCTAGGTCCCGGGCAAGGACCTCTTCTGTTCGTATCTTTTGCTATGTTAAGGATGACTACTAAATGGCACTGTAATCATTAAGTGTGCGTGCGTGAATTTCGGAACAATGTTTCAAGTTAAGCTTCCGCTACTGTTTTCAAACCTGGTTTGTAATAACTAAGTTGCTACTCCGAACTATTTATGTAATCTCTGTCGTGTGACGGTCGATGCTGAATATTACGATCCTATGTTGTTGATGTTGGAAAGTTTGAAATCCCTCGTGATTTCACGGACTACCGGGTTTATAGGGGCTCAAGTGCCACAAATTTACTGCCTCGGCGGAGAATTTCGTACTTGTGCTCTTATAAATTGGTCGGTTCTGTTACAGCTGGCATCGGAGCATAATTCAGCGGGTACTGTTCATAGGACTAAAAAATTTGGTAATAAAAATAATCTGGAGTTCAAAAAAAAAAATTATTTTCAAACAATCACAAAGTCGGTTTAGAAGAAAAATTTTAAAAAGCAAAGATATAAGTGTGCCAGTGGTCATATCCTTTATGCCCATAGGATCTCAGGTGGCTTATTTAAGTACTAACTTGGGGGGATCTTGCATCATACTTGATTTTCGTTTATTCTGTCGTCCATACGGCAAGGGTGAAATTGTATGGGTGCTATTCTTCGGAATGGTAATGTATGGATCAGTTGCCTCTACGCCAAGGTAAGGAAAGTTGTGAGAGCATGGTCGGACAACCGTCGACCTAGGGGAGTGTTAGTTGGTATTGGAACCTACACACGTTGATACACGGGTGCAGGGGAAAGTACGCAGTAACGGGGGTGATACTGTTAAATGGGTACATATACTGCTTACGTGTATACGGGGTGTACACCTAGGTGAGTATCTAGGTTTAAATTTCAGCAATGCATAATTATCATACTGTGGGGCAGGGCTGAAATGGATCTTCTGCAGGTACACTAACTACGCACCGTTAGAACGAAATAGTTAACATATGAGAGTATCGTGGTTTGCCACCGCATAGTTCTTATGTAGTGGAAAGGACGTACGGAACGTTTTCATACACATACATATCATGGCATAATGCTTTCTTTCCTTTTTGCATTACTTCCACCCTTTATGGATTCATTGCTCGAGTTGGAAGACCTATGCTTATGTTATCATGATAATCCTGCTACAGATGGGACGGACTAAGGAAACCGCACGTAAGTCAACGGGCGGCAGGGTTCCCAGACACCAGTTGGCACCTAGGTCGGAGAGGTGCAAGGCAAAGTTTCTGGATATGTTTGGGACACCTACGTTGCTTTGGAGGGTTCTGCGTTCGGTGGGATACCCGGATGGTAAGGAGCCTCGCTACTTCTGGTCGAAAGAGCCTCTGGGAGACACCACCCTGGTGTATGTTACTGCAGTGGTGAAGCCCAGGGAAGAGGGATCTGAATGGTCTGGTTGGATGTATGAGAGCAAAGGAAGGGATCCTTGGGAAGGTGCGCAGTCAGCAGCGTTCCTCATTCTCCAGGACATCATGGAGCGGTTCCCGGAAGACCTCAGTCGGGCTCTGGCAGGAGTGTTTCCAAGGGCTGACCCATTCAAGGATGTTTGGGTGCAGACCAGGCAGGAAGCAGTTGAGGGTAGTTCCAGTGAGCTTCAGGCATGTGATGGTCCGGCAGCAAGTGCCATGTATGCGGTAATGAAGGGGTACGCGGTCATGCAACACAGCTTGTGCAGTATGACTGAGTCTTATCACCAGGTTAAGGATGAGAAAAGGCAAGCTCAGCGCGAGTTTGATGAAGAAGTGGAAAAGATGCAGGAAAAGCTGAAGCAGATGACCATAGAGAAGGATCAGGTGGTTCGCAGGAATGTAGTCGCAGCTCAAGAGATCATCAGGCTGCAAGAGCAGCTAGGGCGTGAGAAGCATGCTAATCGAAGCGCGGAGAATCAGATGGTAAGGCTTCTTCAGCAGCGAAATCAGGCATGGGAAGAAGAGGTGGACATGAGAGTTCGTATCGTGGCCTTGGAGCAGCAGTTAGCGATAACTGAAGCCTACAACAACAACCTCCATGAGGAAGTGCATCGTCTTCACAACCAGCTTCATCCATACCATCCTCCAGGTGCAGCCGAGATGGATGGGGAGTTGGGAGTTGTTCTTGCTG